>JAANSK020258885.1:0-12552 GCA_011763485.2 Isoetes engelmannii | reverse complement strand
AACTCCCAAATATTTAATTTAAAATTTACCTTAACCCCCGGGTGTGAACCCCCCCCCCCCCCAAGTACAATTAAGAGTACTAGGTTCAATTTTTTCTCGTAAATAAGCTGTTTTGAATTTGCTTTCAAAACATACATCTCTTTGATCCTTCTAGAAGTAAGTGTTGCTGCCGACAATCTGGAATAGGAGACCTGGTTGATAAGTTCGTTGTGTGCAACTAAACATTTAACATGTTTTTTTGCTGTGGTAAAGCTAGAAGTGTAAGCGTTAGTTGCTTTCTTGACGGATGTGTCGAAGTTGGGTGCAGATTTGTCCAAATTTATTGTGTTCTTTTTCCTGTTAAATTCACTTGGTAGCACTAAGATAATGTCCTCAATACGAAAAGTAATGCAGAAATTTGTTTGAATATGTAGTGCCCTTTTACTCTAAATTATCTGTTTTAGAAATCGAGTGTCGAGCTCTTCTGTAGAAACTTGTGCAGTTGTCTCTGTCTTGACAACTTTTTGTGATTTAGAAACATCCTTTGCTTGTTGCTTAAAATATTGAGCAAGATCTCATTCAGCTTGTTACGATCACGTTTTATATGATTGTTCGAAACATTAATGGCAAATGCAGATTGAGATACTGAAGAAGAACCAGTGGAAGAAATAATAGGAGTAAGAAGGGATGAAAGGGCAAGCTTGGCTTTAGAATAATTTGCTGCTTCATGTTGTGAAGCCTTTGTGAAGTCTAAATGTATACCCGTAATGCATGGTTGGGTGCAATTACTCCATAATTACATGTAAATTATAACATGGAATGATATTTTATGTAAAATATTAGTTGTAAGCTACTCTATTTCAACGTAATTGCACCCCAACTATGCATTACGCTTGGTAATTAATGGGGAGGGGGGTTGTATGCCATGTAAAATCACTCGGTGGCAACTCGTGACTGCTGCCACTCGTTGGCCACCTCGTGGTTTTACAAGGCATAAAACCCCGCTGTCCATCAATTACCTAGTACATAATCAGTGTTCTTTCTTTTTCACAATAGATCTTTATTTCTTGCTTTCTTTCCCACCTGTCACATCATAAGAGAAGATGTTGTTGCCTCTTTATTAATACAACAACTTTGCAGCATCTTATGAAGTATTATGACGTGAAATGGATATCTTTTTTTGTTCATCAGCTTCCTCAAAGATAGAAACGTCTTCAACCCAATAGGATCATTCATTCGCTGGTGATGAAGAGTCATAAAAGAATGTAATGTAAAGTATGTTATTTGTGTAATTTCGTATGTTATTTTAAGCCTATCCTATCATTTCCTGATCCATGGGGTCGGACCTTTAATACTAACAGTTAATGCTTTAGTCATTTAGAAAGTAGCAAAGCTGCCCGTGACTAGAATTTGTAGATCTTTTGAATCAATAATTGATGATATGATTTGATTCGCTTTATAAAACAAAAATAACTACTAGTCGCAAGCCAACGTATGTGGCACCATACAACATAGAAATTTCACGTGAAAAAAAAAAAGTGAAGGATCTTTAGTACGAGGACCAAGCTACTATAAATTTATGGGTTTGCTTGTTTTAAGTAGAGTTGTCCCATGGCTTCAACTTGCTCTTGTATTCCAGGAGAGTGCAAGTGCATCGAGACAACAATACATGCCAAATGTGAGTGTTGTGCACTGTGTAACGAATGCAGTAGGGGCTATGTAGACCGAGTGAAGTCGTCCTTGTTTGGACATTACCTTTGTGGTCTTTGTGTTGAAGCTGTCAAAGAAGAACATTCACGTATGAAGCAACATCAGAGCCCTTGCTCTTGTTTGATTATAGCACTTGATCGCCACATGGATGTTTGCTCCACATTTAATTTGAGCAAAAGAAATCCGTCCATTCATGTCGCTGCTGCAGCCTCTGCAATGAAGCAGCTTCTTTGTAGACGAGGAGAGATGTTGCATTCTACTCATCTCCAATAGATTGTCGTGGATATTAAATTTTTTGAAATATCTTTCATGCCCAAAACAAATCCATTCCCATGAGAATGTATATCTTTCTTAAACCTCAATCAAGAAATAATGTTTATAGTTAGAGTCTTCTTGAAGAATCCCCCTCCCCCTTTTTTCGGGGAACCAAGGGAGAGATTATGGAACATGACTCATTTTATAGCTCTTATCTTATCTTATCTTATCTTATCTTATCTTATCTTATCTTAAAGTTGTAGGATTCCTTGCATATGGTATTGGTTTATTTTCTCAAAATAAACTTCTTTAACAAGTATATATTTGCACGTAGTCAACTTGTACAACTTGCAACATTTCCTCCTCTTTGAAATGTGATGCTTCGCCTTTTTAAAAGATTCTTAAAATCGTAGAATCCAATAACATGGGATTCCAACCTTATCTAAAACATGCATCTTTTAGATTTTACTCCTCTTTGATTAACATTTAAGGCATCTTGTTGTAGACCCAATGCAACTACACTAATGTCAAAGTTCAATACACCTTATATGTGATGGTGGTGTCCCTTTTGTGGGTCCCCAGCTAGTATACGATGCTCCCATCGTACAGAAACTGGAGTTTCCCCCTCGTCGGCTACACACCAACGAAAGGCCATCTATCTGACGTGGAATCCTTGATGGTGAGCAAGGTTCCACGTGGGAGGACTGGACGTGTCATTGATCTCGTCTCCCTTGGGATCCACCTATGCATGCGGAAGCACAAACGTAAGTACAAACATCAAACATGAATAATACAATACCACCTCGATGGGTGGGCATCACCATATCACCTGTAACAACAACATAAGAACATAACATCAAGGGGAATCCTACCCAAGGCTCAGACTCCAAGGTATGACTGACAGCTTGGGTCTCCAGAGTTCATTGCAGACAGAATTCATGGCAAATGGATTTGGCTGGCAATAGAATAGGGTTGTTGGATAGTCCACTCCATCCACCCCTCCTGTGCATACTTTGCAGATAGGCTGATAAGCTTCGGGGCTTGACCGTAGCCTGCTGGGTGCATAGCCAAGGGGGCTACTCCAGGGTTGCATCTCCCCAATCCTGATGAGGCAAGTAAGGGACTTCTCCCTACCAGACAATCCAAGCCATAACAGGTGAGCTAGAGGGCGACCACTGCCCATACACGAATTCAACCCAATTGAAGGAGGCCGCGCCATCCCAACGGGTGTCGAGCCCATACTCAGGGCCACACACAGTGCACACGGGTATTAGGCCTAGCTCACAGTGTTCCCCGGTAGACCTTACTCACCAAAGGCAATCTATCCGCTATGGACCTTGGTCATCCTTATGAGCCGGTCTGACACTCTATTATGCACATGCCACAATTATTTGAGAACTAATCAAGCCTACAACTAGGATCATACTACAAGGCTTGGGTCTCTACCCCCCTTCCCAATGCACAAGAGGTGCAAAACAGATAAACATCCATCATATCAAATGAACTGAAATACTGAAATAGATCTAATCTAACAGACTATGTTAGGTTCCTTCGTTAGAGGATGAGATCTTGAGATCTAAAGGTCCTCTGAAGCTAAGGAAAGATGCAAACTTGGCTTAATGCCGGTCTGGCATTGCGCATCAGATCATCTACATACCGGATCCTTGGCTGGCTCCCATTCCCCTGAACGCGTCCATCCTGATGAGATGCTTGAGGGAGGCCGAAATCGAGGAAAGAGGTGCGGAATGCAAGCTCCACTGCTCCGGGAGGTTGTAAAGTGTCTGGAACAGCCGCAATGCGCACTCCTGAGACTGAAATCCGAAAAGGGAAACTTTTAGGGTTCTAGCCCCTTTTAGCCCCATGAATCTAGGGTTAGGGTTTTGGGCCCAAGGGCTGATTGCCATATGGCACTAGGGCTTACATTGACATATCTATAGATATGTGCAATAAAATGGGTCCAATGGTTGTGCCCCATGGGACAACTCTGACTAGATCGGGTACATGTCGATATACTTGACATATACTAGTGACGTGGCAGTATAATATAGGTATTTATATTGTATATTATCCTGGAATGTCACACCTTCCATTCCCTCCCAAATGCTGAACTAGATCTTCTAGACCAGAGCCTTTATAAATGATAAACGACAACTCTTATGAGGACGTTTGAGAGTCCCCCTTTGGGATTCCAAGCATCCAAATGACCTTCACGCAACTTTTCTATCTTGACCTAACTCCTAAATACCCAAACAATCATAGCAGCTCCTGTGGCCCCCTCCCCTTGGGTTTTTGGTGAAAAACCGATAGGTGGCACCGTTGTGAGTTAGCCACCTAGTGGATGGCTACAAACATGGGCACCAGAGGTGCAAAATCCCTTTTTCTATTTTCTGGATTTCCCGAAGGGGGAAACCCTTATATTATTCAATCGATGGGGTATATCTTGGTGTATTTTTGAAAGGAAGACCAAGATTGTGATCGATCCACATCGTAGGATCGTCATTCTCCGGAGTGGACGAGGGATTTATATGCGGCCTCTCAGATGTTTTGGTGTGCATATATCACGAGTCCGTGTCCCGATAATGTATGATCTTTTGTAATTTTTGGACACATAAGATTGATCTTACCTTTGTTTGTTACTTAGGTGAGGGTAGATTAAGTTGTATCTAGATCCAGCAAATACTGTTGTAGATATGCATCTCCAATCCCCCCAGATCCTTTCATAGACAAGGAACATAATAAGCTCTGGATTGAAGAATGGGCTCCGGACAATCTATGATTATTTTCACTGTGGGTTTAGGCAGCATTGTTGCAAATGGGTAGGGATCTCGTGCTCTATTCCACAATTAATGTGAAATGAGACCTCTATATTCTCTTTGTAGTTTCATAGGAGTGCAGTAAGTGTTGAAAAATGTCTTCGTGCATCTTTGGAATGACTTCTCCGAAACTAAGCTTATAATTCAAGCAATGAGTAACCTCCAAAGTCCATGTAAACGAGCTGCAGAAGACCAATAACGGAAAGCTCGATTTTATTTGACCCATAAGATGTTGAAGACCAATTCTATTGTTTCAGGTAATAGTTTTGTGCAAATCGATTTGATATTTGCTTTTAGGTAATAATGGTTTCATAACTCTTATTACAGCACACTATAGCAACATAACATTGAAAAGGGCTCGAAGCCAATGTCTTCCATATTGTCATTTTAAAATATGAAAAAGTTCTTATTTGGAAGCCAGTGAGTCACAAAAAAGTTATTATTTTGAAGCCTTTAAGGCATATGCAAAAAGCCACAAATGCAAAAGACACAAGGCAGACCTTAGTGCAGCAACACCTTGTTTTTTGAGTTCACATAGGCACTAGTGATTATACACCTCAAGTTTCATGAAAGGCACTTCCAAGTTTGATAGAAGGCACTTTTTTATTTGATCAATCACCAAAACATTATTGTTCAAAACAAGTGATATTTTAAAATGTTTGTAAATGGGTGATATTGATGGGTATATTTATAACATTTGTAGAATGATATTAAAATTATTTTATTCGGTAGAAAATAAAATTTCTCCCCCCTTTATTCTTGTGACGTTCGTATGCAACGACGTCAAATAGTCCATTAAGTGTCTTTTGTTGCAAAAGTTTAGATAAAAATGATCCTCTTAACCAACATAACTAAAGACAGCAAACTTTTCTTGTTTTGCCAATCTGTTTCTGTTGCAAAAGATTTAATCAAACCGATCCTCTCTTAACCCGAGATAACTAAAGACGGTAACGTTTTCTTGTCCCTCTAATTTATTTCACAAGGCTTATATATTTGAAATGAAAATGAAACAAACGGCAGATGAAATACATGGCTACAGAAATTTGCTCTGCAAATATAAATGGTCGTTAACTTTAAAGTCCAACTGTAACAAGGTCTAATGAGAAGTTAGTTTGTTAGAAGCCCTATGTCTGCACATTTGAAGAAACACATTTTCAACAAACAGATCAATTTCAACGGACGTCCACGCAGGTTAGCACAGTATGGCATATTGCAGATATTGGTCTGATACAACCAGAAAGCTAGGATTCAACGTCAAAAATTTGAAGTGCAACTCTGCAATATGCTGGTATGTGGCAAATGCAGCCTATGTGCAAGTTTACAAGGTACTCTGTATGAAGACACGACCAATTGGATTTTAATGAAGTAGGTTGAAACTCTTCATAACAACATGATTTTAACTATGATACAGTGGCTTGCTATGGAGCCCAAAATGGTTTCCCGTTTGAAGGTCTGGAAATTACTTCCTGTGGTAATTCATTGTTATTTTGATCATCATCATCTTCCTCTGCATACTCCACCAATTTAAGTACAGTAGTGCCATGCATATTATCTAATGCAACAAGGCAGTCAGAACACAAAAACACAGACCAAAATCAAGCCTTTACATTCCAAACAAATATATATTACCTGTGGTTGACTGAACAGCAACTGGTGCAGCGAAGTTTGTCTTGGGAGGCGGAGGTGGCATGCTTTTAGGTGGAGGTGGCAGCATCGTCTTTGATAGGGATGCTGGCATGCTTTTCGGTGGTGAAGTTGGAAACACTGATATCCTTTGTGATCCCCCAAGGTCATATAGATTAGACTGCAGCTGGAAAATACAACTCTTTGAGATCTCCCTAAAAAGTAAAGTGCAGCTGCTGTTCTGCTTAGGGTTCCTTATTGTTTACTATGTCAGAAAGCAGCTATGTACAAATTTCCAATAGCGAAGACATGCATTAGTTCTGAATTTGTGTTAGTGGAAACGGAAATAACAATGCAACTAAAAACATGTTCAGCTAGCAACATTTGAGAGATATTTAGCCCTGCCAAAACATCAAAGGGAAGTCCACACTGATAATCAGGTACAAATCAGCCCCATTGTAAGTCAAAGTGATATACCTGGCAGAAATAATGAAGTACACAGGTTAGCAACTACACACAAAGGAAATGAACACAGGGCAATGACCAATGCCACAATAATGTCGCTCCCTCAAAACAAATAGCATATGCACACCTGATCATCTTTGGGCAACTCCTTTCCACTCGCAGGGAACTCTTGGAATTTTCTCCGGTGGCTAGCTAATTGCTTCTCTTGATGTTTCTCGAGTCCTGGACTAGCCTGAACTTTTATAGGTGGTACTGTAGATGCCATTGCAGAACCAAGCTTTGCAGAAACCAGTGGAGGGGGCCTTTGCAAAGCCATTGCTACCTGTTGCAGAGGAGAAGCCTGTGGATACAATCCATTGTATCCAGCATAGTTTGTACCCGAAATAGTAGCAGTCATCGTATTTGAAACTGGAGCCTGTCCATAGCTCTGCCATTGCTGGACCTGAGGTGCAGTACAAGCACTAGAAATCTGAGAATAGGCAGTTGGCTGAGGGAAACATGACAATGTATTAGGACAAGATGACAATGAAGATTCAGAAGAGGAAGCCGCCATTCCAGCACTTGGTTCTGCAGGCACAGCTGCTGATTCACTGTCAGATACCAGTTGTTTTGGTGGAGGAACAGCTGTATACACGTTCCCAGGTACTCTGAGAAGGATTCAGTAAAAGCGTTAGCATTTCAACATAGTTTGACCGACATATTAAAAGGAAACGCACATAGGCAAACCAGCCAACATCGGCGAGGGTGCAACTGATGGCCTTGGAGCATAGAATGGTTGTCCAGGAACTGTGACAGCAGGATAAAGTCCTCCTCCATATGGGACAACAGTTTGACAAGAGTAGGCAGGCATTCCATGCACAGGCGGATATTGCGATGGCCTGATGGATGCATCAAATATAATGAAGAGTCAATAAACAAACACAATGCAACTGCACGTTACTAGAATTCATGCATTAAAACACCTGCCTGTTTACTAAGTAATCAGATCTGACAGTCTCAAGTAAATTTTCTGCAAGTCGCCTAGCATCATCCACACTCTTGGAGTTATCACTGGATATAAACAAATGCAATGGTTGGTTCAGCTCTGCTGAAAACAAAACCAAAGGATATTCCATGTCAGAAAATACGAACAAAAAGTGTCCTACTTACAGTTATGTTCCTTTGTGTACATAGGGGAAAATTATACCTTCAGTTGAAGCAGCACTGGCATTTCCAGCAGTACCCCTGCCCCGAAGGATGACTGTAGCTCCAGTTTCATTCATAATGTGATTTATGTATTGATCCTGCAATTCCAAAACCCATCCCCATCCCAACCAAACACAACCAAACAATCTCTCCCAAGGTAATGGAGATGTCAGGGACAATATTAGGTGCTTTCTCATATAAAGCGAAACTATGCACAAATTTCATTGCTAAAAAAACAAAAGTGCAACCATTCCCACTTATTACTTCCCCCAATAATTACAAATATTAGACAAAAAATAAACATGACTCTATGCACTTGCAAAAACAAGTCCAGCCACAGCCACATCCCTGAATAGCAAGTAAAAAAATCATACAATTCATAGTTTAGAGAAGCCAGCCAGCTTACATTTGGCCCACGGATACGGTTCAAAAGGTTTAAGTTTCCGTCCACTTCAAGACCGACATAAACCACAGCTGTCAAGGGTCCCTGCCAAAGAAACATATGGTAAAACAATAGCATTAAATAAACATGCATTATTACCCAATATTGCCTACCCCTCCACTTGACAATAAACCTATCTGGGCATGTCGGCCTTGCTTCAGCATTTCTTCCACAATGGCAGCTGCATGATCAACTGCTTTGATCCTTTCCGCAGTATCTTTGAGCTGTGAATCGAATATATTTACTGAATCATGCTCATGATGTTAATTTAACATAACAGTTACATACATGTACGCCAGCAGAGATATGAAGGTAGAGGGGCTTTTCATTGTCAATAGGACCATTTGGTGGCCTGTACCTTCCCCTGTGATACAAATATAACATAGTACCAAAGATAAGTCGCACTGCAACGACAAAAATTCACAGTGAGTCAAGATACCTTGTTATAACAACTGCACCTGTCTTCACTTGAATCTGCAAAAACTTTTAGCTTTAGAAATGCTCATTCTATAGTACAGCAGAGAGGAACATGGACTTACTTCTTCCTGTGTTTGGCGTTTTGTAAGCTTGTAACGAATTCCAGATTCTGCATCATTGATAACAATTTCCCGAGCAATCAACTCATCTTGTATCTTTAATTGAGGCATTAAGCCCTTCGTACATAAATCCTGTATAAGATACTCAGAATCTTTAGTTATAAGTTGACAAAATTGGAAACCATAGTTATCAAACATCAACGCAACCAGATTTCCAATGCGTAGTCTGACCTGATTAATCTTTTGCACAATTGCAGCAGCATTTTGTGGTACTGCTGCAATTTGACTGGCTGATTGCAAAGCAGCTGATGCAGCCATTCCGGGTAGCATTCCCATTAGAGCCGGTAAATTCATCCCACCCAACGCGCCTGTCTTGCTTAATGGGCTAAAACCAGACACCATTCCTGGTATAGACATCAAATCCTCAGCCGGTTGGTCCCATTTCCGTTTTTTTCTGCAAAGCTTTTGAATATTAACTATAAAACACAACCAATAGTACTGGACCCCGACTGTATTTAGTTCAACTTCATTTGCAATCAGGATTTTAATTGGCAACTGCTCAATTTTACATCAATTTTACAAGAGGGCTGGACAGATGAAGATTTTGGAGTTTTGAAAGTATTTCCCATTTTTGCTGCCCTCCAGTTATACTTAGAACACACTCCAGGAATGCAAAACTGACTGCAAAACTAAACTTTATCTACTACAAACTCGAGCGAAAAAAACTAACCTCTGTCTGGTAGAGGTAGATGTTGTGGAAACCTCTGATGTGGAAACCGTAGCTGTCGTGGTTTGCGTTGCGAGAGATGCCGCTGCCCGTAAATCCCCGTCCATGACACAGAGCGGATATGTGGAGGATTAGGGTTTGAGGGGTTGGATTAGTCCGAAAGCCATATCCCGTAACTATGGAGTAGTTATCTAGGTGCCAGAGCACTACGCACCAGTGTGGGACACTATCAAAACCTAACAACTATATTTCCTGTTAAATTTAAGCTATCCTGAAGGGGTCTATAAAACCTAGATCTTAGCCGGAAAAATTACAAAGAAATTCTCGTATTTTGACTATCATTGATATAAGATTCTAACTATCATTCCCTTTTCCATGCCTTTTTAGCCTTTTCTCACCCTTTCCCGCTTCGCCCTTTTTCGTGCTATTTTTCCCTTTCATTTTCCCCTTTCTCTCTTCCCTTTTTCCCCGTGCCTTTTTGCCCTTCACTTTCCCCTTTTCCTCCTCGCTTTCCTTTAACATTTCCCCCCAAGAGATCAAAGCATGATCAATCATGGTGGTGGGAAGTCATTCGATAAATCTTTGCCTTCGGATGCAATCAACTGATCTAAGCCGGTCCAAATTAGGGCTCCGTTCAAGATATACACACGCTATAACGTTATAATATAAGAAGATTATGGGTCACTCCTTATGGTTTTTTCCAGATCATTAGATCCAGGTATATTCTTTTGGATATCCAAAAATCAAAGTGTGAGGAATTTACACATCACACCCCGTATAACAAAGTGCTCCCTTGCGTACATATATGCGTATAAAATACGAACAATAATGTCAACTACGCAATGATAAACCACTAGAAAAGAAACAAAAAAAGCAGCAAGCAGAACAAAGGGTTGGATGAATGCCCACGCTAGGATGAAGGCCGGATTTAACCCTGGAAATCAAACAACCATTTGCCTTTGAGGCTTCAACACATAAATGCCCCCAAAAGAAATCATCACAAATTTAGAAAACAATCTACTGCCTCGGAAAGAGACGGACACTCAAAAAGAAAAACTCAAGAAAGAATCATCTGTGTGGGATTTGAACCCACTAATTCACACCCCACATGAATTAAACCCAAAATCAAATCCAAATCAGCACAATAGAGCTTTGCATCCAAATCGGCCTTGCTCAACGAGAGTGTTGCATCCTAAAAGCCATGCCGAGGAAACTGTTAGATGCTCCTTGACCATGCCATGCTATGCTCTGCTCTGCTACACATGAACAACAGTAGATTCTTGAAGCACTTCAGATTATTTTTTGTAGCTCTGTATCGGAAGCCCTCCTCCAAAAATGAATGAGATGCTTTATTTCTTGTTCTTTCTACTATAATCTACTCTGCCAGATGCTCCCTCCTGCTACTACTGTCATCTGGATCCTGCCTGGGCACCAACAACGGCTCTACATCTTGCCCGGCGACCCTACTCTGCTCCCTTTTTTTCATCGGAGGACGACCACGAGCTGGCCGCTCGCCATGCTCAGGCAACAATTGGTAAGTAATTCTATAGCTGAACCTTTTTGTTGCTCCAACAAAAAAAGATATTTGAAAACCTAACCCCCCTTTTTTCGGCCAACCATTGGCCAAATCATAGTGCAGAGATAATTGAGGAACCTTATCTGATAGGCAAACTTCTGAGAAAAGATTTTCACTATTGAAAATCCTAGACCTCAGCTGGAAAAATACAAAGAAACCTCATATTCTGATAGGCAAACTTCTGGGAAAAGACTTTCACTACCGAAAATTCTCAATTTTAACAGATAGTCTGCTAGTGTACCTAGGAATTTAGCGCACGCTACTACACACTATGGTAAAGTCTCTAAATAAAAAGAAACTTCACAAACAAGATTGCACTTAGGGGAGGGTGCCCATAAAACGCCCACTTAAGGTAAACACTTTATTACATTAATGATAATGTGCCAGGGCAGGCAATTTCACCTACTAAGGGCATGGCGGGCCTATTAGGGCGCGCCAAGATCCGAGCCAGGCAAAGTAGCCTGCCCTGGTACATTCTATAACGTAATGCATTAGGCAGAGTCTATTTAGCTTCGTGCAGCAGAAGCAAGCAATAATTCCAGGAAAATTATTGCAATTTTGTAAAGGCAAAGAGAGGAAGCCATTGTCAGATTTAATCTGGATCTGTAATTAGGTGAAGTAGCCTCTGCCCGAACATTACGATAGGTTTTAATTTTTCATAATCTCCCTTATAAAGCGCCCTCTTAAGGTAAAAACATTATTATGATGGGCTTAATTCTTTATAATCTCCTATTTTGATATAACATAATGAAATTTCAAAGTTAATCTTTCAATTGATAGTCGTTTTGACAAAATGAAAGTTCGTTATGCAGACTTCAAGTTATATCATTATTTTCACACATATAAACCATCAAATGCCCTTCAATGGACCACCAAATGCTCACACTTGACCTTCATTGGCGCACAAGGGCCCATTAATAGACCATACATCTAGTTCAGTTTCCATCACTTCTTCAGGTGGACTATTAGAGGGTAAAGGTGGCTTATTGAATGGTAAAAAAATGGGCAATTAAAGGGAAAAAAGTGGGTCATTGAAGGGGACTGGGTAAAAGAGGCACCCGTCTCTAACATAACCATGCACAATGGAAGTAAGAAACCAAGTTGCTTAAGCAGTGGTGGTTGCCCTTTGGAAACACACACATGGTTTGTTTTCATCTCATCATCGAATATCTAGCAAAATAACAGGGGGTTCCTTTTGTATTTTTGTACGCTTTTCAATAAGGTTTTGGCTATGATTTTGT
>JAANSK020258874.1:0-12552 GCA_011763485.2 Isoetes engelmannii | reverse complement strand
ATAAGAAAGGCAATGTCATTAGGAACACAAACTAAATATGCAAAATATGTCAAAAAAATAGCAAAAAATGGCGCCATCTAAATACATACAAAGGCAAATTTTAGAGAAAATTCAACCAAATGGCGCCATGGCACCATTTGACTGAATCTGTGTTGGTAAGTGTAATATTGTCAAGTGTAATCCGCTCTTGATGCTCTTGAATGATGTTGGATGGATAGAGAAATTCAACGTTATCTTTTACGCGAGTAGTTATGTTGAAGATATCTAATGAGACCGTTGATTCTTCCCAATTCTCTCCTATATGATCACCAAAGCGCATTAGTTCGGGGTCACGTGCGTTGCTGATCAGTTGTTCCAATCTGAACATATGAAAACTTTGCCATATTGATGAGGATTTTATGGATACATTATATGCTGCATTTCTTCCTCCTCCCTTGACAACAGCCACAACCTATCTGAAGTCCCCAGAGGCGATAAAGTGTTTGCCTCTAAAGGGAAGCTTGTTCTTGCACAGTCAATGTAATAGATAATGGGCGATTTATATGACAGCTTTGTTGGCCATAGGATATTCATCCCAGATAATGACCTTAGCTGCAATGAGCAGTTCTGCTACTCCATAATGATATTCTATCATCGAATGTAGCCCTGCATTATTTTCTTCCACAAGTATTTGGAACAACGAGTGAGCAGTTCATCGTCCTGGGTACTTAGTGTTGTGACTTAGTGTTTCGAATCAATTAAATCCACGCTAGTTACATAATGTGCAAGCAACCTGCAGATCTTAATGATTTGCTGGTAGAAAAGAACTGTGCAAAGATGAAATGGATATGCGAATCCATTAGAAATAATGGATCTGGAGACAGATTTGAAGATGCCGCATATGAGAAGCTAGTCCAAAAGGAGGCATGGTTTAAAACAGGTCTGCCATTTAGGTCCAAATCTTGCCAGAACGCCTGCCAAAATCCAACTATTAAGTCAATATGATAACGCTTTGTGTGCTAATAAAGAAATGCCTGTGCAAAATTGAAACGCCAAAGAATAAGCTCACAACATAACTCAAGCCTACTCTCTTGGGCATGTCCAAACTTAATTATCCATGGATTCCAACATCAAAGATAACCATCCAGTTCATGCTCCATGTTCAAAGTGATTGCATGTTCTTGCCGACATGCAATCTTTGCATGTTATGATACAGTTGTAGGAAATAGTTGTCAAATTTGTACGGGATCATGGTGACTTGCTCCACATTGCAAATGATTGGTTGAATCTTTCAGCCTTCGTGTGTGCCTAGAATAAGCTTCGATATTCGTTGAGTAGACAAATGCGTGTCTTCTGCATGTGGCCAGGCATAATGCAGTTATGCAATGTTTTGATATTGAACGAAGTTGATGACCCACAAAAGGAGGAAAACAAACTACAAAAAAATAGTCGGAGATTGTCATATATTGAATACTTATTCCCATATGAGAATACTTTAAGTCAATGTATGTTCCCAATAGATCTCTATCCATTGCGAGCTAAGCTGAAGCAAAAAGAAAAACATATATAGTAAGGAATGAAACTCGAGCGCCTTATATCTTGGCCATTGTCGTGTTAGAACCACGGCGTATCCCTGGCATATCCACAGCCATGTTAGAACAATAAAAAGACATAGTGTTCCTTGGGGACTTAGAGTTTTTTGTTTTTTTTAGGTTTAGTGTGGTTCAATCAATGACAATGGCCAAAATTTACGGGGATCGAATGAAACTAAGCAAAACTAATCCACATAAGAAATGATTTTTCTACAATGCACAAGAATCATTCTACAATGTAACAAGCGACTTGGACCCCTAATAAAACTATAAAATAGAAAAACCAACTATTTTATATGTAGTTTCTACTCACATGAAACCAAATTTTATAATTATGTAGTTTCCAAATTTGCTACTCACATTATGACATGCTATCGAAGATGCAAGTTTTATATCCTATCATTATGCATGCGTCACTATTTATGGATATTCCCTCCAACTCTCCATTTCGGATAGGCTTGGACTCCATTTTGGATAGACTTGGGCTTGTAAGTTTATGGTCTTCTCGGAACTAAGTTGATGGGAGATGATACGGATTATAAAGGACATCTTGAGAAATGGATTGTGACTAGCTTGAGGATTGGGTCGGCTATTATATAGGGGAAACCCAACTGCCTTTTGCACTGCTCTGTTGCAGAAAGGTAGTCCCCATTGCTGTTTTCCTACAATATAGTCATTGGGGAATCGCTTTTTCTTGGAGCTCTGAAGCTACAAATCCAGCAAGAATCTTGAACACTTCACCGAGCCCCACACTTCGACCTCGTACAAGAGAACTAGCTCCATCAGAGCTCTGAACATGTGTGACTGATGATCCCAAGCATATAGCTCTGCCTGGTGACCACTGTTCTCCATGGCATACAAAGCGTTCCAACCCGCAACAATACGCAACCAAATGCAGCTATCCCAGTGCATGGTAGTGGGGAACCTTGCTATGTGAAGGAAGGTGGCCTTGGGTGGTGAGAGGACGACACGAGCAGGACCTTGGTTTTAGCCAAGTTAGCTCGCATGGCTGTATAGTGGCATAAAGTGTCAAGGGCGTTCAGGTGGCGCTGCATGTCTTCTAAGGTGTGGGCCAAAAGGTCCACATCGTCAACGTATATGAGTTTCCTGACACCATGGTGTAACAGCGGGGCACCCATTCCCCCGTGTTCGGCTAGCCAGTGTTCCAACTGGTCAATGTACAGGCCAAAGAGTGTAGGCGAAAGGGGACAACCTTGGCGCCCTCCAATACTACTAACCACCGGCTGCCCTGACGATGCCAGGCATCCTGAACATGCCTCATACAACCTGTATATTGCATTCTGGAAGTCGATAGGGCTCCCAAGCTTCTCCAATCTGTCCCACAACTTGCCTCGAGGTACCGTGTCAAAAGCCTTGGTGAAGTCCACAAAACAACAGTAGAGGTCATATCGACAGTTTCTACTGTCCTCGATGATGGCTCTCAAGGTGAATTTATGGTCAATGGTAGATTGGCCGGAACGTAAGCCTACCTAGGTAAAAGGGTAAAAGAACAAGCGTTTGAGTCTTTTGCACATATGGTCATTCGCTGCTCAAGAATGGTAGCCAGGAGTTTTGCAAAGAGAGAGCTAACCATTATAGTGCGGTAGTTGGCCGGACAGTGAGGGTCACCGCCCTTGTATATGGGGACAACCCTGTTGTAAGTCCACTGTGGAGGAAAACTTTCTTGCAGTGCTTTATCGAATATTGCTGTTAGTACATGCACCATTGGCGGCTCGGAATTCTGACTGCATACCATCCAAATCTGCTGCCTTCCCATTAGCCAGATGCTAGAGGTCCATGATTACGTCGTCCACCGTGATGACCAATGGTAGTCCCGTATATGGGATCTGACTGCCAAAATGATTATATAGTTGTTGCAGGTATTGGACCCATTGCTCTACAGTCATGTTACCTATAGTTTGTCGTGGCTTCCTTAGTACCTCACTTCAAAATCTCCTAAGGTGACTTTCCAAGAGGTAGAACATATGTTGTTGGCATTCCGCAAGATGTATAGCCTTTTTGTTCTTGAGGAATCTACGGTACTGAGCGATGGCCTGGAGGCACTCAATGGGGTCAGTGGCCTTGCGGAGCTGGCATTTGAATTCATGACATTCTTCATCAAACTAGCAATTATGAGGGAAGATGGAAATCCTGACTTGCCCGTGCGAGTATCCCCTACCGAAACGTGTCTGCGGCTGCCAAGAGGCCTTGAGTCAAGTGGGTGGTCTGCTATAGTGTGGGAAGCTGCAATATCCCTCCTAGGTCTTGCTCGACCATCTGGACATAGCTCTGTGCCCGGTCATAGTCTAGGCGCAACTGGAGTACCCGAGGCGCCGAGGTAATGAGTGTTCGGGTGACCTGCAAGGCTATCCTCAAGGAAAGGTACTGGTGATCGGGGTCTGCTTCCTCATCTAGACTTGTTGTTATGCCAAAATGTGTAATGAGGTGCAGGTGCTGCTCCTCCATGAGCACATAATCAACTACACTGCATCTGCCCCCCTGGTTCTCTTGTCGGTAAGTGTACCGGTTGGAGGATGGCCACTGTGCCATTCCATTGCAGATCACACAAAGAAAACCAAAACCTTCCATG
This sequence comes from Isoetes engelmannii, assembly GCA_011763485.2. NCBI lineage: Eukaryota > Viridiplantae > Streptophyta > Lycopodiopsida > Isoetales > Isoetaceae > Isoetes > Isoetes engelmannii. The sequence continues at coordinate 8,391 of JAANSK020258874.1, read as the reverse complement.
TCAAGAAACTCAATTTCTGCCGTCATCAAATTTTTTTGCATACGATTGCATGCTAAGACCATACTAAATCATGTGTTATCGCGCCAGATTCTTCCACAAAATATGATCACCAACATAGACGATGATGATATAAAGTTTTTATTTAATAAGACTCGAACATTGAATCCACCACATTATCATCTAGCTGGATTTGAGAGGATGGTCTTTTTGCCAAAGGTCTTGCTATACAAGAAAGGGGATTTGAAACTGTAATGCAATATGGGAAAAAACTGAACAATGGTGATTCTTGGCACCTGCGGCTAGGGCGACGGTGGCAGGGAGAGGCCGCCCTCTTCCAGGCAGGTTAGTGGCTAGCATGAATAAGGCAACGGTTCTGTTGGGTCTGCATCATCCATCACAGGCTGAAAGATTCACGGTTTTGGAAGGATCTTCACGATGGGTTCGTGATCTCACATGTAAATAACTAACGTGGTATTTTGTTTTGATGCTCTTGCCATTATATTCTTGAGCATTAGAAGGGCATCAATTTTTGTGCTTCAGCAGTAGCCCAGGCTTTTTATTCTCTCTTAGTGGGATAAGTTATGTGGGGCTCTTTCTTGGGAGATTTAAAGTAGCAGAGGCTAAGCCGGCCTATTGAAATGCAAAACAGTCTTCCGTTGCAAAAGAGTACATTGAAACAATGCAGATGCTTATAAGGTGGAACAAATACTGTGAGGGCTTGAAATGAGATGTTTCTAAGTCTTGTAAAATATAGTGCTTCTTATATGTATTCAGAGCCTAAGAATTGTTTGCTATTCCATTCTCTTGCACTTTCTTTCTAGCAGAGAGTCAAATTGTATACAGATAAAATAAACAGGAAATGCTTATGATTTTCAGGAAGTGGGATGAGGAGAATGGGCTGTTAGTCTACCCTTGTCTGGCTGCTTCCCTGTGAATTGCCGAGCTAGGGAATCTTCTCAGCATCTTTGCTTTTGGAGAGGAGTCAGGCAGATGGGCTTCCCGACAATGCATCAAACACAATTGGACTTCAGTTGGTAGCTCTGAGAATCATTTTATTTTTCTGAATTTTTTTTTTTTTTTTTTGTACATCAAGCTAAGCATTGTGAGGGGCAACTGATTTGTTAAGAATATTTCCTATCTAACTCTTAAAGGAGTTCTGAATAAGCATCACTAATGGGAAGTGAAGATGTTGAGGTGGAACTCTTGTAGTAACTTTAGTAACTTCCCATTCAAGCTGATGTACGTACTTTCTTATTTTTTATACAACATGAAAATGGTACCTTCATGGTATCACATTACCTTCAAAAAAAAAAAAAAAGGAAAAAAAAAGGAAAGGGGATTTAACCCCAACTAATGAATGAAGAAATTCAACAGTTTGCAATTACTATTTGCCATTGCCATCTATCAACGCATTATTTGAGAGCATACCATCAATATGGCCTAAAAGATGCTAAAGCAGCATGATGTTGGAACATATGCAATCCCAAATAAATGATCATTGGTTTATACATGCCCGCGAATAGTAGTTGCAAAAATGTTCCATATGCTTGCTCCATCAAAGCTAGTCCGGCTGCCACAACAGCCCGAACCTTTGGCAAATGGGTTGCGGCCCAAAAACTTCACGCTATACAAAGCCCCTAACCTCATAATACAAAGGGTAGACTATACACCCAAACCATACCACTAAATACTATATGATTTTGTGCTCAAAATAGCAATTCTGTCAAACTATAGTGTCGAGTAATTGGATATTTGGCCTTTGCAAAAATTGCCACTTTATCCCAAAATAAATGAATGTTTGTTTACGCATGCCTACAAATAGTAGTTGTGAATATCTTCCGATTTGACTAGGTAATACGTCGGAGGAGGAAGAGGTTAGCTTATGTAACATCGACTAAGGGCCAAATATATACACACGACGAGCAGCTAGCTTTTAGCTAGTATAGCTTTTTGAGCTCCCTTACATCCAGGAAATGTTGGACGAATGACAACGGCTTTGTCCGGGTCACTTGTGATGCTCTGATTTTGTATGCCGGCATGACCATTACGGCCACGGTTTTTCCCATGTGGTTTTTTCATCCGGGCCGTAATGGGCATGTTGCTCCTCTTGTACAGGTCCCATAGGCCAATTGGCCTCCGTGGACGATAAAAAAGTTATCTTATCTTATCTTCTGAATCTTTATATATCATTCTCCATTTAAGGTTAGGGGACAGGCCTTCCGTAAAAGGTTAGATTAGATATGTGTAGTTGATTTCTAAGCATCTTACGATGAAAAGATGCTTAAAAATAAGTGTTTTAGGATGAATTTCTAATGGTAACTTTGGGAAAAGGGGTTGTCCAAAGCCACATGCCACTTTCATGTATTCCAAAATAATTTAGCGGATCTTGTTCAAGTCAGTTGATCTTTTAGCCAATAGGCTGGGTGATCAATTTACTTGTATATATCATCACAGCCAAAATGTTAATGGCAGGTCGGATTACTGTAGCCAAATTAGTTTTAAGTAGTGCACATGTATATATGGCTTCAATGATACTGGTGCCAAGATGCAGTGCATCATCAGGATTGTTAGGAAATGGGTTCGAGATAAGCTACTCCATCCCAAGTTGTCAGTTCTATGGTGGCAGATCATTGATAGATGTGTGCGTGTCAATGTTCTGGTCCACAAATTTCATCCTCATGTGACTACAACATGCCCCTTATATGCTCAAAGGATTGAGACGATTGAACATTGTTTCTTCTTGTGTCGGCATGCTAGACCGGCTTGGTTGTAGCTTCAAAGTCTCTTCAATTGCAATTTGAACAGTCAACAGACCTTACTGGCAGTGTACCCAAGTTCTTGGGACAATCTGGCAAAGACGGCATTTCATTTGGCTTCAGCATAGATCATTAGGTCAATTTAGAAAACAAGAAATCTCTTAATCTTCATGGGCATTAGAACCCCTGATGCCAAGTGCTCATTGAAGCTAAGCAACGCATTGTTAAAGCCTATATATCTTCATCAGTAAAGGACGAAGTGAGGGATCGTATCTGAATCCACTATCTTCAAATTAACACACATATATAACTCTTTCAAATATTGTATATTACAAGGTGGTGGGTGGTTTTGTTCTGTTGGACAATTTCTCCACTGGGTTTTCAGTCCCCCATTTATGTTTGTGGTTTCTTTTGATTAATAATATTTCGTAGCCTTCAAAAAAAAAAAATTACTTGTATATATCAAAGTTATGTTAGGATACTATCAAATAGTTGTGCTCGTTGTATATAGGTTGTATGTTCACTATTGCTTCGTCCAATTTAAGTTTTTTTGTAAAGTTGTAGTTTGATCTGGGTACGTTTAGGAAAGTAGATCGCAAAGCTCCTTCAAAGACATTCACATCTTGTTCTTGTTTGGATTTTATTGCAGGTGGCTTTGTACATTATCTGTCCCCAGTGGCCTTCATGGGCATTTGAATTAGAATATTGGTGCAGGGTCATCCATTCAATATGATGTACGACATACAACTTGGATATACATTTTCTAGTTTGTATATTTACTTCCATTGTGTCGTGGGATTAATCATAATATTAGTTAGCATGTACGTTGTGCCGATACAGGGTCTCTATACTAAAGAATCATACAAACTTCTTGTGCAACTTGCAGTACCATTGTTGTAAATATTAGCTTTGGGATGTAACGCCACTTAAGATCCAAGTGGTGGGGCAATCACTTGTATTAAGTGTGGACGCCTCTACTATATATAAGTATGTCTATGTGCAATGACAAATCATGCTAAGATGTCGTGTTGGCAATAAAGGTAAATATTTTTTTTTTTTTTGAAGAATAAAGGTAAAATATTGTAAACACTTCATGACATTTAGGAACTCCATTCCCATAGTTTAGAGAATTTCAAATTTGAGACTCCATCTCAACGCACAACTAGATTAGTAGATTGTATTCATGTTAAATTTTATGGTATTTTGGGCATTTCATTCAACACCTTTCTTTTAACTTTTACTGTTTTACACATAATTCATATGATGAGCTGACAGGGCTTACAGTCCCTGACATATGCAAAATCGCTACACTACAATACTCCAAAATCCAGGCCCATTCACTTGTATGTCTGCAGGGTGTCTTTTGCAGGCAAACGTGTGGAAATATTCGCATGCTTTTAGCCTGCATATTTGGTATTTGGGCTTCTAAGATAAGAGATCCTTTATCTGTCCAAAAAGATTACGTTTATAAATCATCTAAACCTCGTGAAGCATTCATTGCATTGCCTGCTCTTATTTGTTTGCATGCAAATTCTCAATGTATAACTAGTCATTATCTCATTCTGGAAGATAACTCAACCTATCTTTTTTAATGCTTAAACTTGATTACACGAAGCTGGCATCTCGATTGACAGCAAGAAGTGGGTGTATTCAAAGAATGGGTTTGAATTTCTATAAATTGATAAGAAGTTACAAGAAATAATGAGTTACAATTTCTATATTTCAGGCGTAGGTTCAACAGGTTGAACAGTTTCGATTTCTTTGACTACTTCCTCTGATTGTTTTTCAGTTGAGGCCTCTTCTGTGACTTCTTCTTCAGCCGAGATCACATGCACGCTTGCCTTTTCTACAATGTACAGAATGTGGGCGCTCACTTTCTCTACTCCGTGCTTTTTCACTCCATCATATACTGTCGTTGCTCCAGGATAACCTGATTCAAAAACAGAAAAAAAATCCTGATATTAATACAATAACACACTCTGCATATTTATTTTCTTTCCAAACCCAGAATTTTAATATCTACCTGCTTCTGCAAGATCCTTGACAAGCTTCTCTGTTTGAACAGTGTACATTTTGAATCCATCCTCTGTTGGTGATTTCAAAATTCCCTACAAGAGCAACTTAAAATTAGCCCCCTTTTTTAAAATAAATATATCAGATTTCAGAAGAAGAAGGAATTTTTAGGCGAATTTTTTGGCCATTGGCACTAATCCTATTGAAAGAAAACATGTAATACCTGTGTCTCTGGATCAGAGGCGTTGTAAAGCTCAACTACTTTTACTTTGAGCTCTACATCCTTTTCGGCAATTTCCTTGTCCCAATTCTCCTGCAAGAACAACCATTAATTAGACAGAGAAGGAAAAGGAGAAAATAAAAAAACCAACGATCTAACCTTGGATTTTTCAAAATCCTTGAAGTCGCAGCATGCTTTTTTCTTCTTAAACAGCTTCAATTTGGTAAGACTGATGAGCTTAGTCTTCCAGCTAACCATTGTTGCAGAAATAAAGAGCAGAAATATTGATCAATGCTAAAAAACCTTGAATGCAGAAATGTTGAAGAGGATGGTGGTTTTAATCGGAAGGCCAGGCAGGCACAGGTCAGCAGCACGTTACATCCCAGACGTGGATTTCACGTCCACTCTTTTTTGCTTCAAATATGTTCCAATTAAATAGTGGAATCTTTTAACATGTCCACCATATTCTTGGGCCCAATCCCAAATCTAATTACTCACATTTCTTCTAATCTTAAACTACTTGTTGCATTTGTCTTCATCTATCTTGCCTTTCAATTCTGCATATTCTTCATATCAACTCTAACTATTCTATCTTGTAAAAGCCTGAATAATTTCGTCATCACTGATTGGACAGATTTAATTTCACACTTGGACACGCTATCCTCAAGGAGTCATGGATCAAATGTTTCACTTGTTTGCTTGTTACCTAATCTAAACAAGAAGAAATCTCATGATTGGCATGTTCGAAGTATACATGTAACATGTTCGTCACTGCTTTATTATATTACATTGGCACTTGTATGTGGGTACATATTTTAAGTTGCCCATAAGCATAGATAGATAAATAGATATTATTTTAACATCCACGGAGGCCATGCAGAGCAAATACGGTGGGTGGGATAATATTCTATGAATATTCTTTGTGTACCTTTGTTCTGAGTCATCGTCCAAGAAAACGTTTTGGTCCACGTGGGTGCGCTGAATGTCTTTATCAACATGAGTCGCAACATTTACTGCAAGTAGCTCGTCCTCACTGTCTTTGGAGTTGTCCTCTTCCACTGCGGGTCTGCATCCATGAAAGGAAACTGTAGCTTATCTACTGCTTAAGGACCACTGTTGCGATTCAGGAGTCGCAAGTTAGAGAAGTTATATACAAGTTTGTCAGCTTTCTTATGCAATCGACAATTTTGGCTGACACTATGCATGTACTTATAGTCACTCAAATTCCTCTAACCCACACTATTTCAGGATACCAAGGAGAGGGTCGTCATTGCAAGTGCCTGTAGCGTATCAGTAACTTGCACGTGACTACTACCACCATTAAGGCGTCGAAGCCTCTATGTGTTCTAGGAAGTCCCGTGAGGAAGTCCATGCTGCCAACCTTCCACTTAGTGTCTGAAACTTCCAAAGGCTCTACAAACCTAGAATTTGGAGTTGCTCCGCCTTTGTTTGTTGACATACTTGACATTGCCAAATATACTTGGCGATGTCTTTCTTCATGCCTGGCCAATGCTAACTACTTTTTATCCCCAAGTAAGTTTCCTTGAATCTAGCATGGTCGATTATTGGGCTACTGTGCATATCATAGAGGATTAACTTCCTTACTCCCGACACCTCAGGCACATAAAGCTTGTCTTTAACATATAGGAGCTTGCCTTTCCTTTTTATACACCTTATAGGTTCTCTTGTGCCTCCTTATGGTGTCTTGGAATTGTCGAGGCTTCCCTTGGCAGAAAGGAAAAAATCTCAACTGCATTGCAACAGATATGGATCTGATTTTCCTCCTGGAAACATAGAAACATGTAAGGCATTGACTGCCAGACCTGCAGGTTATCTGCATTGCTCAATATTCAATGAGTGCACAAGAAAGTGGTGGACATGGGGGTTCGCCTACTGCTATCGTACAACCTTGGCACAATCCATCTCTCTACACAAGAAAGACATGCATAATTGTTACTTACGGGGACGAGTGCAGCATGCGCTACAAGGGAGAAGGGTCGAAAATCGACCTCGCATGGTCGATCATCGACCAAACATCGACGGCAGCCATCGATAGTAAACGTTGACCAGTCAATGGTCCATTATCGACCATGACCATCGATGATAGATGACAGGTAGATCTGATGTGGCATGCATCCACGCGTGGGTGACTGCCACGCTATGCTGGGACGGTCAACACGTCTGATGTGGCATGCCTGCGCGCGTTTCCGGCAAACGTGCCATGCAAGCAACCTGACAGGACGTGGCACGTCCACATATCATCGATAATCGACGATCAAACTTCGAACGTGGCATGCCTATGCGCGTGTCCGACAAATGTGCCAAGCAAGCAACCTGATAGGAGGTGGAACATCCACATATTATTGATAATCGACGCACCATTGACGATGACGTGGCACACATGCCACACAGGTCATCCAACTGGCACTGTCACATTGCGTGGCGCCGAAGATCGACAATTACTTAATCCGACATGTTTGGATCGGCCTCGTGGCTTACCGTCCAGCCAAATTGTTTTTATGACGTGGCTCACCACGTCCGCGCAGTGTTGATAATCGACGACCACTGGGATTGACGTGGCGTGAGTGGCCCCGTGGCGAGCTGTTGCAAAAAATAGGCACGACTGCATAATCTTTCACAGTACATATATCATAATTTTGGCAAAGCTTAAGCTGCTTTTTGCTAGAGAGCCGTAACGGCTCTAGTACTAGTCGTTTTTAAAAAAAAAAGGTAAAGATCTTTGTCTCTCAAGATTATGTTGTTTGTATTCTCTCCTTGAAAATTTGACATGTGTATTTGGCATGGTTGTTTGGCATGATAGGCATGCTGCTCATGACATATTAGTTGAAAGGAATTTCATGTTCTTGCAAAAGACAAAGGTCTTAGGATTGATAATTAAAGGACTAGTTAAAAGCATAAAGTGGAAATGGTAAGCTTTTGATAGGAAATTGATACAGATATAGTTTCGTTTCTACACTTTGAGATAAGCATTACACAAGGGCTGTTCTTGAGTCAATGAATATTGCTAAAAACAAAAAAATCATAGGAATCTAAAGTCTAGTACGCATGGACATAGTCTTCGAAAATCGTAATAGTGATTGATGCATTCTTATTATTGTTGTTTCCGCCCTTGGGAATTTTGCCATAAATTCTTGGTGGAAAGTATCCCCCGCTTATATATTAGAGGAAGGAAGGAAGGAAACATCTTTTAACGCCGCGCCACAAAGGCAGAATCCAAAGGACATGTGAGGCACAGTACAAAGGAGGACCGAAGTCCTTAAACAGAACGAGGACCGACAGCAAACATCAAACTTCTATGCTTATGTACCTGTTTACAGTTTAGTATGTTCCATTATATACCTAAGAATACCCCAACCATGGATCTTGAGGCCACTGGTCACG
>JAANSK020258863.1:0-12552 GCA_011763485.2 Isoetes engelmannii | reverse complement strand
CTTTTTGTATCCGTGTGATGATCATCTTTTGTACATACCAGTATAATACTTGTATACTTCGTATGATCATCACACTTTGCTTGCCAGACAAATAGCGGGATGGACCGTGTTCATGAGGCTGGAGCTTCCAATTTTAGTTTATCTTGGGTTTATGTTATGTCTTTGTCTTTCTGTCATGCAAGGCGGAGCAAGATTCGCCTGAGGTGAAGCAAGAATTGCTTGCTCGTGGGTTCAAATCCCATATTCTAAGTCCTGCAGAGCATTTCGCCCCCTTTTTTTTTTTTTTTTTTTTACAGTGCAGTGAGTTTTCAGTTCGCAAGGAAATGAGCTTGCAGGCTATTTTGCTGTTTCCCTTGAGCAAGGACGGCTTGCAGGGATGGCGATGCATTCATGCCTCGTCCTGCTAGAATGCAGAGGAAGGGAAGAAAAAGATGTTTTTTTCTCTGCAGCTTTGCTACCATTTTTTTGTATTGCAGGGCTGATTTTTTGCAGGGACCATACGTTCGTTCCACACTATTGGAGCGTGTTTTTTAATTTTGAGCCATGGCCGACGATCTGGTATAATGCATGGAATATTCTACAGATCGGCGGCTACCAGTAAAAGTTGTACTTGATGCCATAATACTTAGAAATAGAGAATAGAACACATTGAATAAATAAAAGAGAGGAGGATTGTGGACCATTGAAATCCAGAATATTCCCCTTATAATTCTAAATCTAAGGCCTACAACATTTTGAACAAAAAAACTCTTGCACAAACCCAATGTCTCGATTGCATTCAACGGTAAGGAATTAAACACATGGCTGATGAAAAAAAAAAAAAAAAAAAAAAACACCCTGCCCATGCCAATGGTCCATGCTCCTCCCGGAATTGGCTCAGGGATTTAGTACGCCGCTTTGCAGCTCGCCGCTGCAACATTTTTGTCTCTGTTAACAACAAAAAATTGGGTTTTTTTTTCTTCCATCTTCCATCTTTTCCACCTTTAAATCCATCGCTAACCAATTCTAGCCCTACCCATTAAACCACCATAGCCAATTCGACGTTTTTCCTCTGCAAAATTCCAGCTCTGCACCTCGCCGCTGCAACATTTTTTGTCTCTCTTTCTTGAGAATCAGCTTCTTTTATTTCTCAATCTTCTCCATATTTCAGTCTTCCCTCCATCGCTAGAAAACCCAGCCAATTCTAGAAATACCATAGCCAATTTCGACGTCTTTAATATCCCCTAATTTATTGCCAATTGCCCACAAACGCCTCCATCGCCATAGCCAATTCCGTCATACTCCCTGCTCCTCCCGCTTTGCACGACCCACATTATGGCCGAATTTTGCCTGTAGGATTGCTAGAGGCTGGAATCAGCACAATGCATAATCTCTGGTCAAATTTAATATTACACACGCTGGCTGGAGATATGGCTCGAAATCCACACGAAGAACTCAATCAACCAGTGGAAAGAAGACGACTACTTCTGGACCTTCTGGTGTTTGAAGCTGTGAGCTCCGACCCTCCCGCCGTGAAAGGACAGATGTAACGCGATGCAAGCACCAGAGATGCGCACCATGTTTGGACCACCGCCAACAAGCCCGCATCCCACTTCTGCTGCAACCAAATTAGAATTTTTGGACATCTAAATGAAACTAAGCAGCTCAAACTATCCCAAATATACGCCTTCCTATACATACAACCACCAAATCTTAGACCCAACCTTCACCCTGAGGTGCTTCCGCAATACGAAACTAAATACGGACACATTATGAATAAATAAAAGAGAGGTATTTCCACAATTTTGTAAATAAATAGGGGTATTTTTATTTGCCCAAGACCTTATCTATGGTCTACAACTTTGCGAAGACAACTTTCGCATTCGATGAGACTATATCACCGCATTTTGGTAATTTTTGCCAGGCATTTTGGTAATTTTCCCAAAAATATATGTAGGGGAGGGTCGCTATTGACGGAGCCGGTCCTACTTGCGTCGTATGTAGGGTTCCTGCTGAAGGCTCCAATAAGTGACCACAGAGGGCTGCCATAGCTGATAAGGCTTCAAAAATTTGTTATAGCCCGTAAGGAGTTGCGCGGGATCATTCAGAGGTAGGCTTATATTTGTAGTTGATATGCTAGAAATTAATGCTCGTAATACCCTCGAGTCTGAGACGTATGGGGTCCTTTAATACAGTTCTTTTGAATATACACTCCTGAATATGCACTATCTGAATCAAGTGAACCATTCTTTACTTCCTTCCATTGCGACTGACTATATTTACTATTTGCTAAACCAGCTTTTTCATTTATTAGCAAAGCTGATTTTGAGGATAACTCGAACCATGACATGGATCCACATTTTTTACAAATGTCTTCAGACAGTGTCTTGGTAAGTTTCTGAGAATGCTTGCTGTCAAAAACATGCAGAGCCTAAACAAAAGGCACAAAGACTTCACAGAAAAACAGCCCACAAAATTATTAGCTAAGTTGCTTACTTCATTCAATGCACTGAACTGTAGGCCAAAGAAAATATTCTCGTACATTGTTTAGGGAAGAGTCAAATTCCATATAACCCCAAGGGTCTTAGAGACACGTAAATCTACACAACAGAGACTAATGTTCTTGTTTTGACAAATTTTAATCTTTATCCCTGTGCTATCAGCATCAGGTTTTTTCAGATTTGAATTGCTATAGCCTCTATTAGGTGTATCTTTAAAATGCTGTCGTGTTAACGGGTCTGGGTTCAGAATTGAAAATCCACTTTTTATTTCATGACAAATAGCTTCTAGTTGTGCCTATGTCTCTTGCAGTTCCTTATGCACCTGGATAGCATAATTGTACATCCTAATTTGTTGATCTTGTTGTCCTCATAATGATGGATGGTAACACTCAATAACTAGGGTATTACGTCAGTGTTCTACTGGAATGTAGGGGACAATAATTCGGTGCAAACCTGATCAGCTTGAGCACGCTGTGCAATGTCCTGAAATCCAGTTTTTGAACTTTGGATAAACTGCAAGTCTCTTTTAGAGGCACAACAAGTGTTTGACAGGCTTTCCCTTCAGGATGCTATGGCATGGACGGAATGATTGCAAGTTTTGCTAAAAATGAATTAGCCCTTGAAGCATTGAGCTGCTTTGAAATACAAAAATAAGGCATACCTATTGATGCTGTCACATTAGTTTGCACTTTAAAAGTTTGTGCCAGCATGGGAGCTGTTATAAAGGGGCGAGAGATACATACTGGAATTGCTCATAAAGGCCCTGAAAAAGAACCTTATGTTGGCCGGACTTTGGTTGACACGTATGCCAATTGTGGTTCACTTACAGAGGCTGAAACCGTTTTTGACAAGCTGCATGACTGAAAATGTATTCTGGTGGACTGCACTAATTTCATGATATCTTGACTATGGATTTGGTCAAAAAGCACTTCAGTGTTTGGATCAAATGCAGTTAGAAGGTATTGCTTCTGATGCTGTAGCGGCATAAGAGCTATAGACAGGGGTAAATAAATACATAATGAGGTTTTGCATCAAGGACTTGAAAAAGATATTATTATTGGCAACAGTTTGATAGACTTGTATATTAAATGTGGCTACTTATAGAGGCTTGTAAAACTTTTAACAGCCTACCAGTTCAAGATGTAGTATCTTTGAATTCCTTAATTTCAGGACACGCAGAAGATGGTTTTCCCCAGGTAGCCATGAAATTATTTGGAGAGATGAACTTAGGACCAGCATGTCTAAATTTTGTCACATTTATTTGCAGTTTGAAATGTTGTCGAAAGATAGGGGCCATAGCCAAGGGCCGGGCAATACATGCTGAGATTGCTGATGAAGGACTTTGAGGAAGATCTTTGTGTTGCAAATGGTTTAATTGACACGTATGTGAAATGCAACTCTCTTGCAGAGGCTTAGGAAGTCTTTGACAATGTTCTACACCGTAATATTGTCTCGTGGGATGCGATAATGACAGGACATATTGACAATGGGCGTAGTTTAGAAGCAACAAAATGCTATGAGCAGCTGGGATTAGAAAGTGAAAGTCTCTCCCCTAATCCCGCCACCTTCATTTTCACGTTAAAAGCATATATGCTGACCTAAAGGGTTTAGATAAGAGGAAAGAAGTACATACCAAGATTGTGGCCCATGGTTTTGAGAATGACCCATTGCTAGGCAATGCCATGGTTGACATGTATGCTAAAGGGGGTTTTCTTATAGAGGCAAGAGCAAAGAGGCAGTGAAATGCTTTGAGCAGATGCATATGGAAGGCATATGTTCTGATGCTGTAACATTTGTGTGTGTCTTAAAAGCCACATTTGTGTGTGTGCTGGTTTTTGATGCCACATGGTTACTAAAATTCTGCTTCTAGCGGCATAAAATGTAATAGCAGTGCGCTGGTTTTTGTGCCACATAGTCATAAAATTATGCGTTTATAGTTTTCTATAACAATCTTGTCCGAGATCTTAATGGGTTACTTTTCTTCATTATCTAGGAAAAAATGAGTCCTTGCCTAACAATTCTGTGTTGCATCCTTAAATGGTTACCCTGGTAGCCTACGTGGCTGCTACCTTAGCCTTGATGGTACCACTATCCTCACGACTTTGGCACTTTATAAGATGAGTTGGCATTGCTAGCTTGGTATGCAACAAAGATTGCCAAATATACTATTTTATTGGTCATGTTGTTGTGTGGCCCGCATAGCATGGAAGGTTTATTTTGATGCTGCATAACTTTTACGCTTAAGTGAACAGCCAATAGAGACCCTCCCCTAATACCTCAAATCAAAAGCATTAAGCCCATGCAATTTAATTAACAAAATACTTAATTTTCCAGGTTTTCATTGTTCGTAATTCTTAAGTGGGTCGCTGTTGATACACCCCCTTATGGTTTTAGTTTCGACAATTGGGATGGAGTAACATCCCAAGATATATTGCCAAGACGACTGAAGTTGGTATGTGAAGTAGAACGTCAATGGCAGTGACATCTATTACGACAGAGCTTCTGCGTTCATGCATTAAGGTAAGATGCAATCTGTTTGGCACCTCTTGTTTAGTGCATTAGGGAGTAATTTGCCGTCTGTGTCTTATGATTTGATTTCGTCTGGATAAAGTGTTGTGTAGATAGATGACATGTTTGTTTGAACAATTTTTTGCAAAATCAATCCTCTTTCCTAATTGTAAAATTACGCGCCTACCGCTTCATATGTATTTTCTTAATCCGAAGGACAAACCTTATGCATTCTGATGGCGTACTTATTTCTATTACCATGTTATTGTTAACATTTCAGGTTTTGTTTTACTGTCTCCTTTTACAATTTTTGCATTATGCAGTTTGATCTGGGGTCTAAAGAGAAACTTGTTGAGCGCAAGCATTCTATGCCTCTACGGAATATTGAGTGCCTTGAGTTTTCCTTTAAAGGTAAACTTGTCTTGAGAAATTTTCATTTAAAGGTAAACTTGCGAAAAAAAAAACTCTTTACCTTATGTCTAGTCATATTTTAGCATCTCATTGCAAGCTTTGTGTCGTTACCTGTTACCTCTTTCGTATTAGAACCCTTGGACCTAAAATAAGAATCTAAAGAAAGAAATGCTATTTATTGATAAGCTTGCAGATTCTTTGATTTTTCAGTGAGAATTTTGTTTTGTTAATCTGGATTTTACTCCTAGGTGTCACATACAAATTTCTTGGTTCTTCCTAAGACTCTACCATAAGTCAGCTTTATCTTCTCTGCCGATTGATTATGATGTTCTGATCTCTACTTTTAATAGAATATGCAAGTCTGGACACCAACTTATGTAAGCCCATTCTAGACTTTCAATCCGTCTCTATGGAGTGTGTACTTGTCACAACATATCATATCAAGTAGCAACATTTTCTGCACTGCCCATGGTCAAAAACATCGATGCCTTCAAAAGCATTGGATGAATGCTTTTGATGAATGGTGTTAATTTTCCCAGATATTGTTCCCAAGATAATGAGAATCTAGTTGGTTTAAAATATAGGAGACGTTTTTTATTGTAGACTGTTGATGGGAAGTTGATCCTGGAAAATATCACACAGTCCATAATGTAGTAGTTTGCATTACCATGACATACAAGTATATGGTCTGATGGTTGCTTTCTCATGTGATTGCAGATATCAGGGCAATCAATTGGCTATTTGGACTGGACTCTTTAACAAAATTGTATCTGGACAATAACAAAATCTCAAAAATTGAAAATCTCTCTCATTTGAAAACGCTCACTTTGCTTGGTAAGCTAAGAACAGAAATGTTCACAGTCACAAAAACAATGCCAAGGCTGAACATAATAGAACAGAACCTTTTGTTGTTTCGTTGAAAAATTTATGTACCAGGATACAAAAGGCGGTAGCTTGTAGACCACTTGGCTTGGAAGCAGGATGTCGATAACATCTCAGTGATGAAACACTTGGCTTACATGAGCTGACGTAGGTCGCAAGCAAGAGGTCCTGGGTTAGCCAATACATTCTCAGTTTTTAAAAGGCTTATCCTTTGCTTTGGACATATAAGCATGGTCTTTGGTATCCAACTAGGCATGGCATAGAAAAGTTGATAGGTTGGAGACGAGTTACTTCTACCACCATTACCTCTTAAGAATACATGAGTGGACATGTCAAAGATGTGGATCCTACCCATTATATATATGTTAAACATGACTGGGTTGAGAGGTCAACATGTCTGGTGCAAAAAAGATGGAGTTGTGCTTCCATGTCTTTAAACCATCTTTTAAGCTTTATAATGTGGCCAGAGATGCATGATTCTTCTGCTGGAAATGGGCAAGATTAACATGTCATTTGTACTGGAAGCCCTTGTTTGTATCATTGTTAAAGAGGTCAACAATCCTTCGGCCTCTACTGACTTCAATGATTGGGGAGATGAGATAAAAGGTCCATATATTATAAAAGGTGGTTTGATCTTTGAAATGGTCAGAACGTTTACTTTTACATTTGATGAAAGATGACATTGAATTACTTGCTGCTTTTTTTTTATCCAGATCTTTCCTTTAACAATATACAAGAAATTGATGGTCTTGAGGGCTTGACGAGGCTGGACGACCTCTCATTATACGCCAACCAAATTGAAAAGCTACGTGGTCTTGAGACACTTCAGAATCTTAGAGTCCTTTCTGTTGGGAAGAACAAGATAAAACGTCTAGAAGATGTATGTCCAGGTTTTTCTTTTTCCAACACTATTAGATAGGGTAGTTCTTTAGAAGAACATTAGTGTGCAAAACATGCTTTTTTGTCCAGATTTTGTCTCTAACATAGAACGAAGTCATTGCAGATAATATACCTCCGATGTTTGAGGGGCCTTCTTGTACTCACCCTTGATGGAAACCCAATATCAAAGGTAAAAAGAAATCACAACTTGTATGAGGTAAGTTTAGTCCCAAATATACTATGTTGTATTTTCTATTTACACGTCATGCTCCATAGCAGGCTGTGTGCTCAACTTCAGGGTTACCTATCTCTCATTTGTCATAGCAGGCCTATTATCTGGAGGGTACATGAAAGCCCAGTCCGTATGGTCCCTTAAGTTCCCATCGCACCCCTTTCTATGTAGCTTTGCCTATTGCATGCTGCATATTACTTCAACTTTGGCCATACCAGTAGCTTATTTCTTATGTAGCCTACTCCCGTAAATAGCATGGTTTAATATTAAGTATGTCAATTCTTATATTGGTTTTCCATGGTTAGGATCCAGAGTATAGAACATATGTTCTTGGCCACATGAGAGATTTGAAGTATTTCGACCATCAGTTTGCTGGTGATCCATCAGTGGTACCTTTATTTTTCTTAAACCAGTTAATAATAAGTGGAAATAACCAGTTTACGCCAGGCAGGTGTCCAGAATGGATATGGTTTTTGCATCGGGATATTTGTTTTCTTGGGCCTATTGTAGAGACGATTGCATAATAATACTAAGTTTGATTCTAGTGGAATATATGGTGCAACATTGTCAAAAAGCTCCACTGGAATGCATCCATCAAGCTGCACATGTGAACCGTAAAGATGAACATGTATTCAGGAGGGGCATCTTTCAATAAGCACAAAGAAATACTGGACTGTGATATTTTATTCTAGTAGGTTTGATAATAAAATAGGCCAGGCGAAAACGCAATTGTTATTGCCTATCACCTCCTTTCTGCCTGATTGGTGCTGATTACCACCATAACACATCAAAACGAGCTATATTTGTATGTTGGTGCGAGAACAATAAGCTCCACTAAAACTTGATTTGCCTAGTCTCTTTATGACAGCACAACCTGGTTTGATGCTAATAAATCTCTCTCCTTAGTTCTATTCTTATAACATTTTCTATTTGAATTAGTCGTCTGCTTGGTTATCACAATAGCAATATTGTTTTGTAGTAACTCTACATAAATAACGCCTCTCAATGTCATTGAATCATATGCGACTAGGCTTCCTTTCTTTAGCATCATCTGTAACGCTCACAAACATGCGTTTTTCTCGGAGTTGTTGTCTGCTGTCTTTAAGAGTTTCTGACCAACTTTTTTCATATGTAGCAAGTGAAGAGAACTTCTAACTTTATGAAATATCAGGTGAATGCAGCTCGTGACCAGTATCAAGATGAACTGTTGGAAATAAAGCAGAAAGAGAGAGAAGAAGATTTAAAGTATCTCTCAGCGGCAGACAAAAAAGCTGAAGAACTACTGTTTGAGGTATCATTTGACATGGAATATTTCCCAAGTTTTTTCATTTTCTTTAAGCATTTGCTTTTTTATAATTTCATTAATAAGTATTATTGCATCCCCTCCAACCCCTCTCAAAGAAAAAATACGAATTTATGCTTTATATAGCATACATGATATGATGACTTTTTCCACTTTTAACGATAGTATATAAAACTAACCCAAGCAACCACAGCTCGGGAAGGGAAATTTGTGCCAAAATAATATAGGTAAGCTGAGATGTGCATGAAAGTTCCAAACATTTTGTCCTTGACAATTGCAAAATTTTTCTATTCTGGATGAGCCAAGGTCCATTATTCGGAACAGAAGACTTAGCATTTAGTTCGTGTTTTCCAGGAAGCAAACATGACGGGGATAGATACTTTATATGAGAAAATGATTGGGGAGGATCCAGAATACAAAAGGCTTGATGAAGTTCCAGGGCTGTTACATGCATTTGATGAGTAAAACTATATATCAATTCTCGTGATTAATATGTTATAAGTTGTAAGCATTTTCCTTGAATTACGACAATTGCACGCCTTTGATTAGGTTTCTTGTATCAGGTACAAAGACAAGTATTTACAAGCTACTGAAGAGTTGAAAAAGACAATCTTAGAGCAATTGCAGAAGAAGAGGGAAGAAATTAGAGCTTGGAAATCCACTTCAGAGAAACTTCTCAATGTGAGAGATACGCAGGCCCGTTCCTCAGTGGAGGTGCTAAAGAAGATGAAGAAAGAGGTGATTCGTAATACGTCACTTGTTCGTTTATGATGTTACATTTGTTTTTTAAGTTACGTTAAGAGGACATGGGAGTGAAATTGGAAAAAGAAAACGAAGAATTGAGAAAAGAGGAAGAGAAAGCAGCAAGAGCATAATGTAGATGGCTGCTAGAACTCCCCTTCTTCAACTTTTTTTTTTTTCTTTTTTGGTAGTTGGTCTAAACTTTGTTAACAGTCTTGGATTTGATAAATGCCTTTTAACAATGTGATTGCAATACATCAGAATGAAACAGGGTGTTCTAGTTTTCTTAGACTTTTGCTTTGCAATTTCAATCATAGAAAAACCCTTGTGAGATGGTATCCTAGTTCAAAGCTTCATATTTCTTCATTTGTCTTGTCCTGTAATCTCTCACTCAAGTTATGGTGTCTAGTGGCTATTGTATTAGTTATGTTATCTTAATCTTAATGGTAGGAGTTCGAACCCACCTTTCATTGTCATATGATAGTAGTAGTACAATGAAAGTTGGGATGTAGAAATTGAGTGTGTTACCAAAAATATGGGGAGGCGTTGAATTATCAATAGTGTCGTATTTATCCTTGTTATTAGCCTTGGCTTGTTACTAGCCTTGTCACGCCTCATTGGCGCCCACAGCTATTAAGAGGGATCAAGTAGAATCTAGGTGGCAAGTGATTGCATTTGGCACTAGGGGGCTTCTAGCATCTAGCAAGCTTAAAATGATAGAATATTTTAGTATGGGCTTGAGCCAAGTTATGTGCCCATGGATCTTCTCAAGCGTCTATAGAGAAGGCTGTACGGGTAAAGGGGTAAAGGTTCACCATGGTTTTTATCCGAGTTATGGTCCTCTTTGGGAATTCTTGCATATGAGAGTCTCTTGATAGTTTTTTCGTACTTCTAAATAATAAATTGTTTCGCAAAAAATGCAGATATTTGAAGAGGTGCAGAAGAACCCTGAGTCAAACCCCGAGTCAGCAACAGACAAGCTTGCGCCTCTGAAGGACGAGAACATAAAACTTCGTGAACAACTCATAGAGCATGAGATGCTAACTTTTGGTGAAATTCATGTATTGCCTCAAATATAGAAATGTTCCATGGCAATTAAAGAAAACAATATTACTATTAAATGGATGACATGTTTCATGCAGGACATCTGGTCAGCATTTGATACGAATTACACTATCATTGTGGATGCTAACAAGCAACACTTCCAGCACTAATATCCCCATGGAAAAGTTGCTTAAAGATTATGAATTTAAAACTAATTAGCTGATGCACTAAAGTTGTTTGACTTAACCTGTACCTACCTTTGGGACTATAAGAATGCTAGAGAATAATTGTTCAGAAACTGTGATGGCCCAAGCGTCAATCCTCATGGAACAGTTTTCTCTAAATGAACTTGATGTTGAATCTGAAGAAGGGCGTGCAGTAAGTTGCTTTTCTTGTTTAATTGTTCATTAAAGATTAAAAAACCAAGGTTGTTGGGCTTTTAATATTCAGTTACTAAGAGACAAAGACGCCATTGTGAATGCCATACAAGCGTCTCATGATGCCAGAACCCTGAAGATAGACTCATTGGTCAGTAATTATACACGCAATATAAAACCTTAGCCTTTCCATGATTACTAACTCATCACCATATACCAGGAGGACAAGAAACTTCAAGGTGAAGTGGAAATACAAAAACATATCAATGATGAATGGAGACAAGGGGAAATAAGGCGCAGTCGTGAACGTATTGGGGAAATTGATTTTATATACCAACTTATCTTGGATGATATTGCTGATTTGCTCATTAGCATTGAGAAATAATATTCATACACTAATACATTGACATTATAGGGCCGAATTCGAATTTAAATTGTGAAATTAGTTGTGTAAAGAGGCACTTCTAACAGAAAAACTAGTTGCCATGAAACTTTATGCATATACTGTTGCATAATTGGTGCACTACATGCAAAAAATATTAGTGTGATACAACATAGTTTGGTATATCACACATTACCTAGAATTATTGTATAGGTTTCGTGTTGTATATTGAACTAGTAAAATTCCTTAAGCATGTGCTTTATGATCTTTAATGAAAGAGCTAGAAGTTCTATTTTATTCTTTTAGATAAAAGAAAAATGTACTAACATCTCATCATCTCATCTACCTATAACTTTAATAATAAACAATAGCTAGTCACAACAACTGAGTAGATTGCATCCAATCCAATATCTCCTCCTTCCATTTAAAAACACACTAAGCCTTAATTTAAAAGCCAAAGATTCCCACGTAAATGCATACCACATGCTTTCCATCTATAGATAGATGTGTCTGCATCAAGAGACAGTTCTTCCCTTTGGATTTTCTTAAAACAACATATGCTGCAAAATTGCAGTCCAAGAGATGGTGCAAATCCTATCAAAGATATCATCCCGACATGAACCCAAATGGTTTCATTTGCATTATTTTTTCTAAATTCTATTTAACACTAGAGTTGACCCAAATGGATTCATTTGCATTATTTTTTCTAAATTCTATTTAGGAGCATAGGTAAGGAATTTAGACAAATGCATCAACTATGACATTCTTTGGGAGTCCATATCTAAAGCAAAACAAAGCTAAAATTATAAAGCTTTACATTGTAAAAAGGACTATCATAATTAATAGGGGTAAATAGATTTTTCAATGTTATTCATATTTCTTGCATTATTATGCACGCATGATTTTTTCTCAAACTTTCAATTCACAAATCTTGCAATGCACGACATTAGCTACCTAAAGGAAAAACAAAAATATTACAAACCATGAATTGAGTAATAATTCTCTAAAATCTAGATGTCAAATTCTCTTGGCAACCTATTTAAAAAGTACCTTTGTTCATGAAATGAAAAGAAAATCCTGTGGTCTAGTAGGATAAAAAAAGGCCATTTGGCTTTTTGTCTTGTCATATGCAGCAACCTGTTAAGTAACCCGGAAATCAGAACAAAAATACTTTCAACTATTAAAATCTTACCCGGAAAGTAGAATATTTAATCTCTCAAGGCCAGGAGAGCTGTCTAGAACCATTTTCCCATGATCAGGATCATATAAATCACGCTTTTCTGTAGGGTGTCCCATACCAGCTGGATCCCGAC
>JAANSK020258852.1:0-12553 GCA_011763485.2 Isoetes engelmannii | reverse complement strand
TCTTGTGGTCGCATGTCCTTGGGACGCTGCCTTTGTGGTGCGACATTAAAATATTCTTCCTTCCTTCCTTCCTTCTTTAGTTAAAACCCATTCATCCTAAACTTAGTCCCTTATTCAAATAATCTTATATCTATATGTCAATATCTCTAGCTTCTTCAATAATCAGGTTGTTGGTAACAAGCATCTCATCTATTCTCCCACTCCAAAGCGTTTGTCCTTTTACTCCAACGCATTGCCTTAGCAATCTATCCAGTCCTCTTGAATAACAAATAAGATAGCTCCTGGTTTTTTAAACCAGAACACAACTTCTTGTAGGCAAGAACAACAGTCAAGCTATTCCTAGACAATCCCATGATGTATCACCTCCTTTCAGCTCCTAGCCCAAGAATCAAGTTGTACAAGAAGATACACGGTGCAGCCAATTCTGGCTCAACTTCACTTCTTTTGTCATAACTCCCTCATACGAATGAATTTCGGCCTGATCAGACCAACCCGAAAAGCTCATTCAAAAATCTTTCCAAGCAAAAGTAAGCAAATCATATAAAAAGAGTTTAAGGTCGCCAAAATATATGTTCAGCCAACAAAATTGCTCGAAAATTGCTCCTTCTATCTCACCATAACATAAACATATTTCACTTTTTTTTATAACAACTTTGTATAATTTAACATTTACAAAATACGTCTTATCGATATAATACTCCAATAAATAATGTATAAACAACCAAGGTACCAAGACCGTCACAATATATGTATCCTAGTGGATAATGGTCGTAAAATCTACACCCAAGTACTAGTATGTCTACCCCGCCTGTATTATTTGACCTTGATTGTGAACAACCCTTCCTGTATTAGCACCTTATTCTTTTGTTCCAAGGGCATCCGATCCTTTGCCCCAAGCATGACACGTGACTAGTTTCAATCTAAGCACTGGTAAAGCTAAAATAAGAACTCATTATGCAAGCTTTTAAGCGTGTGTAAAGCTAAACACGAGGGAAATTTTCAAATATACCCCTCAAGTTTGCAAATATTCAAAAAATACCCCCAGAAACAAGGTATTTAGCCAAAGTGTTAATAAAAATTTTGTGATTGATCAAATGTACAAGTGCCCTATATGAAACTTATAGATGAGAGTGATACTTATCCAACAAGAGTAGAATCATCTAAAACGAAGTTGGAATTTTCAAGTTACAGTGTTAAGAAAAATTTGTTATGAAAAATAATGCAAATGAGCATAACTTTAAATTTTAACTATCTTGTTGGAAAGATCATATCCCAATCTATAATATTCATGAAGATATACTTTTGGATTTGAAGAGTTACAAAAACTACATTAGCCATATATTTTAAAAAATGCTCTTTATTTGGAGAGTATTTCTAGAATATTTGCAAACTTAGGGGGTATATTTAAAGTTTCCTCTTAAGACAATTCTAGCGAGGGGGGGAAAATGTGACACTATTCCTTTCAAGAGACCATATATTTGAAATGAGATTTGAATGGGTTTTAAAATTTAAAAAAAGGGCACCCCATAATTTAAGCCAAGGGGTGTTTCTAGTGTATGAAATAAATTGTAGGGAAAACTACTAAAATGCCCCTAAAATCTTTTCAAATTACCAAAATGCCCCTAAAAATGGGGTGTTTTGCTAAAACAGCAATAATCTCTTAATGACTTTTTAAAAAAGAAAATGCCCTTCAGGAAGTTTATAGATGAAAGGAAACTCTTTCCAATGATGGTAAAATCATTCAAAGCGGAGTTGGAATTTGGAAGTATAGTGTTTTGAATTTCTTTTCTTGTCTTTATTATTATTATTATTATTATTATTATTATTATTATTATTATTATTATTATTATTATTATTATTATTATTTTAAGGAAAAGGAAGTTTTGTAGTTTATCTTAACATGTATAAATGCTATAGGGATTCATGGTATTGTGACACCTGGCGTCTTATTTTTTCTGGTACCACTTTTTTTTTCAATGAATAGGTATTGTGATACCTTGCGTATTATTCTATTATAGGCTCTCCAAAACATGACACACATAGAAATAAACAAAATTTTTGACACGTGTCCCAAGATGTATTTATTACTAATGAATTCCTTGCTAGCAATTCAATATTTTTTGACACGTGTTCGAAGGCATATTTATCAATGGATTATGTGTCTCTAACACTTTTAAGACCAATTTTTGACACGTGTCCCAAGGCATATTTATTGCTAATGAATTCCTTGCTAAAAAATTGACACCTCGTCATTTTGTTATCCCATTCTATTCAAAAACAAATTGACACGTGTGTGAAACTTTTAAAATAAGTTTTAAGGAAGGTGCCCAGAAATGGCACTATAATTAATGTGGAAAAAGTGAGATGGCTCCACAAAACATAACACATATACAAATAAACACATGTTTTGACACGTGTACCAAGGTGTATTAATTACTAATAAATTCCTTGCTAACAATTCAACACCTTTTGACATGTGTCCGAAGGCATATTTATTAATGGGTTATCAGTTTCTAACACTTTTAAGGCCATTATTTTGACACCCGTCCCAAGGCATATTTATTGCTAATGAGTTCTTTGCTAAAAATTTGACACCTCATTATTTTGTTATCCCATTCTATTGAAAAAAAAAAATAACATTCTATTCAAAAAAAATTGTTACGTGTGAAACTTTTAGAATAGGTTAAGGAAGGTGCCAAGAAATGGCACTATAATTAATGTGGAAAAAGTGAGGTGGCACTATATCCTTCTAGGAAGCTTCATTTTTGTGCCTCCACTTCAAACAACTGTATCTTGCAATGGTCATTGTCAGATCAAGGAAGGGCCCAAGCCGTTGGATTCCCCTCGTCGAGAGCTTTCCAAAACTGGTAATTTGCCATATTGTTTCATTGCTATTGGAGACAATACGATCGAAATGGAGAATCTTCGTGGGATCTTAGTGAACGAAGTGAAATCTTTCTAGAATCTAATGGAATCTTAATAAAATCAAGGGGAATCTAGAATCTAGAGGAATCTTAAGAAAATTTTAGAGAATCTTGAGAAAGCTTCACAGAATCTAGGGAAACCTTTACACAATACTAGAAAATCTATGGGAATCTTCATGGTATTTATGGGAATGTAGAGGAATCTTAAGAGCATCTAGGGGGTATTTATAGAATCTTAGGATATGTAGAGAGGAAACCTAAGAGAATCTAAAGGAATCTTCATAAAATCCTGGAAAATCTAACACAATCTTAAGAGAATCTTGAAGAACCTAGAGGAATCGTACAAAAATCTTGGGGAATCCTTATGGAACCTAGGGCATTCTACATAGAATCTAGGGCAAACAGAATTCCAGTTAGTAAATGAGCCAGTAGAGAAAAATCACTTTCCTTACTACACGAAAATCGATAGAGAGAATTGTTCGCGGCGGCCAAGGCCGCCGCGATAAATTTCTTGTAGAATAAAAAGTACATAGTACAATGTTCTTGGCCGCCGCGATAAATTTCTTGTAGAATAAAAAGTACATAGTACAATGTTTCAAATTCCATAGAGGACTACTACAGGAAAAACCTCAACAACTTCATCCTCCATGCGTTGAAACTTATTGGATGAGCAGCAAGAAAACAAAAGAGATATAAGATAAAAGTCACATAACCTGATTCTCAGTATCCTCTGAATCAACTGAAAGGGTCACCCTGTAGAGGCGTCTTCCACTTCCATTATCGATCAAGGAGCCCATGCATCCTCGACTATATGCAATAGACATCGTGAAGCGAGATAGGTGGACAAGCCCTATCACCAAGCTGCATTACTCTTACCATGACACTAAAAAGTGGTAGAGAAAAATGGACCAGTGTTAGAATCTGGTCATAGAAGCTGCCACTACTTCTTGAATTCTGTTTCTCACCTCATAAGCAAGCAGATCAACTTGTACATTACATTGAATCAGATGCTGCATTGTCGGGGTAAGCATTCAACCTGAAGCTAGCTAGACAAAGCATATGCCCAGCCACCAGACTCCTCCCAATGCCTGGTGCAGAATATATAAATATCAGCATAACCCTAGCTCGACAATCCAATCCAATCTAATCCATTCAACCTACTTGCATTACAAGCTAAAGAAAATAAGAACTGCCTGGGGTACCTGATCCTTATCTGAACCACAAACTTCAAAATTTTGAATTCAACAAAAGATAAGATAAGATAAGATAAGATAAGATAAGATAAGATAGTATTTTTTAAAAGAGCATAACTTGTGAATTCGAACTCCAATTTAGATGAATTTAACTTCCTAATCTACAATGTTTGTGAACACAAATTTCGAAAATTTGAATTCCACAAAGGAACATAACTTGTGAATTCAAACTCCGATTTAGAATAGATCATGTTCTAATCTACAATGTTTATGAAAACAACTTTTGAATATGGCAAGCCACATAACTTATATTAAGCATTAACCAAAATGTCCTTCATTGGAGGGGTATTTTGGTAATTTTAAAAGCTTTTAAGGGCATCTTGGTAGTTTTCCCTAAATTGTAAGCACTTGTAAAGCTGAGCTAAAATCTCTTTGTGCAAGACAAGGAATATGACTTTGTAAGCCCGTTACCACATAGATGCCACATGAAAATCGCTTTGTAAGCCTCTTGACATGCCACATAAACATATAAGACATACCCCTCCCTTGCTAGTAAACAACCTAAGTGTGCCTCCTATTGTATAAGTGTAATGTAGTTATCGTAAAGGCGCTTCTAGTAGATTCTTTTGTCCCAAACATCCAGACATTACCACATATTAAAAACACATAAACGTCAATTTGGATCAAATATAATTGCATCTGACATTGAGAATAGAAGGAAAAATATAGTGTAATGTCTTTGCCAGTGTGTAGGTATTTGTACATGCTTCAACTTTCTTTGACATATAAAGGGTGTAACTGAACCCAATAAGATGCAATGTGCTGGAAGTCTTACGTAAAATATGGGCATTATGAGAGCTGCTCTTCGTCATTCTGAGTGCTCCAAAAGAATGTCTCGCATCACCGCTGTTGATAGATGTACCTTCCAGATTCCCAGGAAAGTTATATTGTGTTTCTCATGCAGAGCACACAAATCAGTTTAGGTCTTTCTCCTGTCAGACAAGTCATTTGACCAACGGGACATTTGCTGGGCTTTGTAATGGTTTCAATCTGTAATGTACTATATTACAAATAATTAATGCCTTCAGCTCAACCTTGGAGCTCTTTGTGAAAAGAAAATCAACTAATCAATACTAATCAATCACAATGTGCTAATCATCAGGTTCATGCTTCTTGTGCTTTCACTTTGAATGACCTTATCAAAACAGGGTCCGACAAATGGCTAATATACATTTTGCACATTGCCAGCATTCTCTTTCTATCAATACTCAGAAGTCCCAGCGCTCAAGCTGCACTTCTGCTTCTGCAAGGTCCTTCTGTGCCTTCTTTCGACGATAGAATATTGGGCAATCTCGACTGTATTTTGGATAAATATCAGCAAAATACAGGTCATCTAAGCAAGATAAGTTGAAACACAACTCACCTTGTACATAGCACATCCTGGTGAAGAGATCCTTGACAGCGCTGGCATTGTGTCCATAGTTTCCCAAACAACTGCTCCAAGTCTCTTACTGTAGAAAGATATAGAAATTAATTAATATTCTAGAAATATGATGCACGAAAACCTAGATTCATATAGATCTTGCAGGATTAAGGGCTGCTTTTGCACCATTTGTGACAGTCCTTCCATATAGCTCTGCTTCTCTGCCTTTGCAATGAGTGCATAGTGTTTGGTCCACACCACTGAGATACAAAAACAAAAAAATATAAAAAAAAAATCAAAGTTGAAGTACGAAGGGATGGCTAAACCATAAATCACCTGATTGGAGTTCTACACCCTATGCAGCTAAGTTGTTTCTTTGCAAACTTCATGATGCCACTATTCGAAGGAGTAGATATGGAGACTGCACGGGTATGACTACCATGCAGAAGCTCTCTGCTTGCATTCTTTAAAATAGGTTCAAATATTCGTAGTAGTGGCTGATCTCAAACGTAAAACATGATGATTAAATGTACTCTCTAGGAATATGACAAAAGCTCATTACCTTACTAAGTTGGTTGTCCAGATAATAATGCGGATCTATAGGTATATTGTTTTCAAGGACGTAAATTGGATCCTCCGATTTCTCATAAGCCTGCAGGAGTGAAGATATAAAATTCGAAATGAAAAAACGATTATGTATGCATGTTAGCAGTATGAACTCCCTGGTCATATCACCGTTCAACTCAACAAAAGCTAAAAACCTTTCCACTCATGCATAACAAAACTACAGCCATTACTAACATTTAGGAATTATGACTGATTGAAATAGGGGAAAAAACATTTAGCTTCTAACCGATTGGATATTTATCTAGTTCTTGCGTTGCAATAGACAATTGACACCAAGGACCTAGCCTGGCTATTGGCTGGGTTCCGTACCCATCATCTTCCGCTTCCAGCATGTTTGTCTGGCCGTCGTGTTTCCAAAGGATGGAAAAGAGTTTACGTGGGTAATGGAATGTATGATAATTAAACCGGCACAAAATTAGAATATCAAATAAAAGTATGGTATGTATATTACATTCTCAGCTTCTTGTGTTTCAACTTTTATAATCAGATACTACTGATCTCGTTTTGCCTTGTTTTAGCCCATAAAGTCGGTAGTTAAGCAGTGAAGTCAAAGTACTGATGCAGGATAAAGATTGTAAACTGCTCTGGATGGCCGTACAGACAAATTGATCGGCAGAAGTTGTTTACCTTTGCACCTTTAGCAGCCTTGATGATTACATAGGGTACACGGTCCCCAACTGTTGGGGCCGTTGCAGCATCTCTCTGAGACAATGAAACCCGCAAGTCATAAGAGGTTCAAGAGTGTGAAAAAGGTACCCTTCGTCACCTTCCGCATTCTTTCTGCAAGTTCCACATGAGCAGCTTTCACAGCATAGTCGTCCCCCGTCTTTGTCAAGCCCTGCAATAGTTATGAAGCCCTGCAATAGTTAGTGGCTTGTATTTCATCATAAGTAAAAGCCTATAATTAACGAGTCCATACCTTTGTAATAACAAGGAGCGACAAATCCATCCTGTTCATTAGCAGGTCAGAAATTGTATTTTTTACATATTGGACTGCTGCAGGAACATCACGGTCCACCAGTATTTTGTGTAGGCATTCAGTCACCAAGTTTTTTACAAGAAGACAATTATCTCTCCGAACAGTTTCAATACCTGATTAATCAAAAAAAGTTGCTCAAATATTAATACCCACCTAAGCACAAAATCCCATATCTATTTTCTTGATCTAGTTTAAATCAGCCAATTGCTGTTCACGGAATTTACATTTCTAGAGATATTCCTGAGGCAACAACTTTACCTTTTGTATCCATCTTGTCGAACTTCTCTGGTTTTGTCCAAAGAAGACCAGCATATCGTTTTTTGCTAATGAGAAGATATGGAAAATAGACCTTCTCAAACTCTAACTTAATTGGCTGCAAAAACAATAAGAAAAAGCATCAGTGCTATGTTCATGTTTCTCGCTCACATGCCAGGAGAATTCTGTCTTCACTATTTCTGCCTGTTCATTTAAATATACCGACTTTCGTGAATGTGCCACTTATGTAATCTGCGGCCTCTCTTCCTAACTGCATTGCATCCTCGACAGAAGGAACACCAAATTGCACCATGACAGAGTCTGTATCACCATATACAACCTCTGCGCAAAACTCAAATCCATTGTTCGTATGAAAACGTTCTTGAACAAGGGTCTTTGTGTGTTCAATCATCTGGCGTCCTAAAGCACAAAAAAGGACAGTGGTGCTTTTAGATTGACGAAAGAAAAGCATATTGTATCTTGATGTTTTCAAGCAGGAAACAGCACCTGTTTTGACTATGTCAAAAGCTTTAATCATTCATCTATCTCAAAAATATTAGTTATTACAAGGGCATTGTGCAGATGAAATAACAGAGATAAACGAACCAAAAGTCCTGTACAGTCTCCCACGTTCATAAATTTCATCATTCGATAAAATCAGTGATCCTACCCCAAGGAAAGTATGAGCTACGTAAGAGTGCATGCCAGGTGGAAGTATTTGGAGTTGTCATTGCCATTAGCATCCCCATTTATTGATCCCATATCAACAATAATAAAACTGCTTTTCTTGTGCAAAACTTGAACGTCAAAGAAGATATCGCTCTAATGGACATCCTCCGTATTTTAAAAAAATTATCAACCACAATGCAAGATCGTTCAATCTAGATTGCTTATCATGGAATTGTTTTCCGACCTTAGAGATGGAGAACTGCCGTACCTTATCTAAATCACAAGGTTGTGCCTCTGAAGTAAACTATTATTTGTTTTCTTCTTGAGTTACTCGAAAGCCAATAGGTCACAAATCTCACATGTAAGATATTTGATGTTCATCCTGTTCATCTTCATGTCTACTGTTAATACTGACTGTTAACATCTGGATGCCACCAGCATAGAAGCTCTTGCCAAGAATGCAAGCTGGATGCAGAACAAAATTCTAGCTCCCAGCCAAATGGAGTTAGCACCCTTTTTTATTTGTTCTGCAGGATATAACAACTGTAAACTAGAACCATATGTAGTGCATTAACCCTAAAGTACTAGTAACTCTGATGCACGAGCTGCATAAAGTCCCACAATAAAATCAGCAACGGCTTCCATGAATGGGCTCTAGTCCTCAAAAGTCTCAAAAAACGAACACATCACAGAATGTTTGCATGCTAAAGCTAGCTTCACATTAAACTATGAATTAGATGTGCCATCATTTTTCATGTTCTTTATGACTCAACTTCTTCAAATCTCCTAACGCAGTTAGATATAGTCCCAGCATAGCAAAATCCAGAAATCGGAGGGACTAGGTAATTGCTAAAGAATCTGAAGAGCACTTCGTTTCATATGTCCAATATTTTTTCACATGAGAGAAATCATGCTGTCTCTCCCCCACAAGGTCACATCCTTACCAACAGAAACGTGTGGTGCTTTTTCTTTAACATAGGAAATTCCTGCTCAAGCAACTATAAGCAAGGAATGATGAATATAACTTCTTTCTTCATCTACCTCAGAGGCTTTTCCTTAGGGCCTTTAAAGGGTAAAACAGGCAGAAAGAAGCAAAAAGCTCCCTTCAAGAGGAAGGGAAAGAAGATATCATGTCTGTGCTAGAAAAAAAAAAAAATCTGTGTTTTGCTTTTAAGTTGAATTTTAGTTTTTGCTTCTGTGATAACTGGTCTACCGAAGCACGTTATTTTCGTTCTTGTCAAATTTCATTTTCGGGTCCAAAATAGCCCCCCATAAAAATGTCAAATTCATAAAGTGGCTATATCAAACCATTTATGTAAGAATATTACTTGTTTAATTACCAAAATCCAATGAAACAGAACGTAATCAAGTCCTTACCATAGCTTGTGACACTAGAAGATATCTCTAGACAAGGAAGCTGCCCAACTGTTGCCCCAGTAAAACCATACACAGAGTTGGCACTTATCTGTAAATCATGCCAACCTATTATTGCTGTATGTAAAGCGAAGTTAAGCCTATGAATCAAAAAACAAAGATGGAGGAAGCAACCTTCAGAGCAAGCTGCCGACCATCAAGCACGGCCTTCTCAAATGGATCAGTTGCTTCCTGGAAACAGCTTTCAATTATGCTCAATATTCTGATAGAAACAAGACAAAGTATATTCTGTTTTTTACCTTCAAATCAGCTTTTGCACGTTTACGTGCAGCGAGCAACTCCTCCAATATTTCCGGAAGGATTCCCTATATGACTTTTTAAGGTTAGTCAATAGTAATTGCACTTTCATGCTATGGTTTCATGTTGTTAATATTGAACAATGATGTTAAAACATTTTATGTACAAGTATTTTGGATGGTCACTTGCAGACCCTAAAGATATTTTCTCTTCCTAAAAATGGACTCTGATGAGAAGCACATGGAACCAAAAATGAACTGCTGAACCTCAGAAAATATACACTAATTTAGAAGACCTAAAAAGCAGAACTGTTAAAGTTTAAGCCTTAGATGTCTGGCAGGGATCTTCACACTATGAAGGATTATCAACTCAACTGGAACCTCAAATAAATGGGCCCATCATGTTCTTCTGCACTGCATTATGGGCCTATCTTACTGCATAGCAGCTCTCATATGGTAAAACATTCTTCCCCACCCAAAATAGTGTAATTTGTTGTTTCTTGTCATTAAATGTTGCTCCACAGCAACTATGATTTCTTTTCCCTGTTTGTCACTATTTTCAGTTTCTGCTATTAAGATTGAGCTTATTTAGGCCATCCAATCCTTGTATTTTCCAGCACATTAACGGGCCTGACTATGGATTTGAGCTGCAGGCACGCAATAGGAAACTATCGGCAGAAGGCATTACACAAGACAATTAACCAAAATCCAGCTATTTCAGCTTCGAAAACATTAACTTCCCCTCCTTCAATTGACCAACAAAAACTAGGTGTCTTCATGTGCTATCTCAAGTAAATCATTCGACCAGGAGACATTAATGGAAACTCAAACTCCACTAGCAAGTACCTTCTCTAGTGTAGACCGCACAAAGGTTTCTCCAGATGGAGTCTTATGTATTTCTTCTGGGGGTAAATTTAACCTACTCAAATCATCTGCTTTCACCTGGAGAGCACGCCACAGCATTATTAATGCATCCATAAAAGGCGCTTGGCTTCATCAGAAATATACCAAAGTGCAATAGCACAAGTTGTAGGCCATCATAATAGAAGGATAAAGGGATGCAAAATCAAGAGTCGCAATGGGCTTCTCATAAAATCCTGCTTTTGCTTCAAGCACCTATATGAAAATTGGTTTCAGAGTCCTGGAACAGATGAATAAATAATTGATGCTAAAGGAAGAAGGTATGGTATGAACATAAGAGAGTAAACACAAGCAATATAATGCTTACTGTTGCACCTTCATACCCTTCTTGACCACTCCCCTGGCCTTTTACATTGGGAACGACAAAACCTCTCTGCTTAGATTTGCGCAATATTTGTGATAACACCTGGATAATTACAGAAAAGATACAGTATCTCATAATCCAAGAAGCAACTTGGCCCAAAGTAAACCCTAGAAGATCAAGCGACAGATTACCTTTATGCTTTGGCCTCGTGCTAAAAGAAAAGATATTGGTACACCTGTCACACGGGCCATTTCAATGTAATTGTAGATGTACATCAGCTTGTCCAATAAACGCTGAGGGAGATAGGCATCCTATTAGACAACCATGCATCAAGAGTCAAATAATTATGCACCAAATGGATCTCCATGGAAACGTAAATCTTGGACCCTTGGTTATGTTGACACAACATTACAGAAACTAATGATCTATGGTCAATATTCAGGAAAATGCAGAAACAATTGCTCCAAACAGTACCTTTATACAGTATACAGCCAATCTCCTCCTGGTTTCCGAATTTCCATTTTGCAGGTCTGAAATAATAGAATGATGAACATCCTCCTTCTGCACTACCAAACA
The DNA here is from genome assembly GCA_011763485.2 of Isoetes engelmannii. Classification (NCBI taxonomy): domain Eukaryota; kingdom Viridiplantae; phylum Streptophyta; class Lycopodiopsida; order Isoetales; family Isoetaceae; genus Isoetes; species Isoetes engelmannii. Next base: position 1,012 of record JAANSK020258852.1, on the reverse strand, counting down.
GGTATCGTGCAAACTTTAAAAGCTGACAATAGAGAATTTTGTTAACACATATCCTAATGTCCGACACATATATAGGTGACGTCTCTAAAAATAACTAAAGGGTCAAAATTTGTAACAGATTCACCTGCTCCCCAAGAAAATGGGCGGAAACCGAATTTAATGAATACGAACTAAGCTTGTAATCTCGCTGCATTGCCTGCAAAGAATGGAAAACAGAAACAGGTTATTAACGCGTTAGTAACATACGGAGAATAATAAGACAAACAGTACCTGCATAAGATCAAACTGGACTCGTCCTTCAATGGTTATATCCTTGCTTTCTCGTGTACCATATTGCCTGCCAAGTTCTCACGAAAAACATTAGTCATATTGGAATATCTGGAAAACAACTAAGAGCTTCAGAACTCCTTTGACAAAAGCAGTACTGAGTTAAGTTGAAGTCATTATGAAGCATAATACTAACAGTCAAAACTTACAGGAAATTTAAGTAAAATTCAAATTACTTTCAGAGATCACTATGAACCTCAGGCTACCTGTAATTTCTAGAAATGATAGCATGCTTATAACTATAACAAGAATAAAAATACTGGGCTTGAAAAAACAACAGCATCTTAGAATGGTATGAGATTGCAATTTCAGATTCTGATATCGCACAGACAAACCACAGATATTAGTAACCTTAGCAAGTAAGAACGTCAAATAAAATGTTCCAGACGCCTGATTAACGCTTGATAAAAGAATCGCTTAAACTAGATTTGCCTTTAAAGGATCATTCGGCATTCTTCCCACAAATGACTTACAATATTATGGAACATGCAAAAGCTTCCCAAATGAGTTGTGCATATGATAACTCAAACTATGTTACTAACATATTTAAGAGGAGGTTAACCCTCTCCTAGAAAGAAAGAAAGAAAGAAAGAAAGATTATACTAACATCTACGAGAGACCACTTGGGTCTATGAGACCATTTTATACAGCAATCATGTGCAGCTAGGGGCGCATTTGCTGCCTC
>JAANSK020258841.1:0-12553 GCA_011763485.2 Isoetes engelmannii | reverse complement strand
TAGATTTCTGTTACTTGAACTGTAAACTTTGTTAATCTGTATTGTTGTTGAGGTTTGCTGAGCACAACAATTTTACCCCCTAACTCCTCTGGCCACTTGATGATTCAGATCATACACATTAACAACCCCCCACTCCTAACCGCCCTCTGGCCACTTGATGATCGTCCAGCGACCAAACTTATCAGCCGCAGAATACATGACCTGCACATCCATCCTCCATGCAATCACTGTACCCCCACTAGTCCGCCCAGAAGAAGAAGCAGCGACTGCAAACTGGCGACCCACCATATCTAACAAATGGGACATATCCCCACGGTAACACTTATGCTCCTGCAAAAAAAATGATGTCGGGGCGCATCTGCCGCAGTGCCAAAGAGATACGGGCCCTCTTAGTGGTAGAGGACCGCACCCCCCGCACATTCCAGCTCAAGATCGACCTATTCATCCCGGAGAAGGGGGATGTGCCCCCACACACCTGTCCACCAAACCATCCAACTCCTCCAAACTGTCATCCAGGGCCAGAGGATTAATGGCACCAACCTGCTCCACCTCAGTGGCCCATGACATACGACGAGCTCCCCTGGCCACCCGCTGCCTAGCCTGCTGCCTGGCCTCTCTATTCGAATGAGACCCGCCACCTGCAACCCGGATCTCACCACCAGAACCCACCTCCCCATGGCCCCTACCATCTCCTGATGAAGCCTGGACAGGCATGCCACCACCATCCCAGCCTGTAGCATAACCGCCACGGCCACGACCCCTAGCAAAACCTCCTCGACCCATCGAGCCAGCACGGCCCGCAACAGAACCACCACGCCCACTGGCGAGACCACCACGACCCCTATTCGGACCACCACACTCTGCAATCCCAACGGGAAGGGGGGACCCCTGATCCTCGCCACCACACCCGGCCACCCCATCCCCCAACACCTCCTCATCCTGCCCAGCATGTGTCCCTGGGATATCCTGGGCACACCCAACCACTCCTAGTGCCTCCTCAGGATCACTCGACAGCTCTATGGAAGGAAACATACGCTGGATCTCGGCACCATTCAGAAGCTTCAACCGAAATAGGAAGTGCCAAGGGCCGCTCTGCACAGGCGCTGCAAAGCAGGCAGGGCCACGCAGATCTTGGGAACCTGCACAGTAGAGTGCGCCAAATAGACCCCCAAACCATTAGCCATGGAAACGAGAAACTCAGGCACCATCATTTCTGGAGGAAAATCCTCAATCTGAAACCAACATGGGATTTTAATCGCGATCAGAGAACTGGTGAACATGCCGGGAGTGTAATACTGATAGAGCACATAAGCACCCCCCAGAGCATCCACCCCATGACTCACCAATTGGCGAATCGAGGACTCCGCTTCAAACATAATAATAAAGAAATTAATTTCAATGACCGGGACCTGGGTAGACCAAGCCGCTTCAGGTGACCAGCAAGCCACCCCGGGGGGTCACTCAGAAGAACCTGTCAAAAACATGTGAGTGTAAGGGAGGGGGTATTTTTAAGGCAAAATCGTACCGTATAAGTACGTATAAGTATGGGAAGGGGTATTTTTAAGGCAAAATCGTACCGTATAAGTACGTATAAATATGGGAGGGGGTCTTTTTTGCTTGAATTCCGTACATATTATAAAGAAAATATGGTAGGGGTATATGAAATATAGGGGAGGAAAATTCCGTATAAGGGTAATTTCTCTTGACCCCACGCACGCACATGCCCTATATAGCTTACATTAGGTGCCCTCCCCGTGCAAGCCACGAACTGAACCTCCTGGTATCAAGAATGTATCCGGTGAAGAACCCCAACACCGCAAATGAAACCAGCTTCTCAATGGTCTGGACATGAAACTCATGATTGATATCAATCCACGGGTTCTCTGGCAGCAGATCCGCAGATCCTTCAAATCATCCGCGTGATGCTCATTCACGAACCTAAGGGCCTCCTCAACACGGGCTGTCCGTTGCTCCGGGGCCTTCCTCTTGATCCAGTCGTAGAATCCCGGGCGTGTGACACGGGATCGTGTCCCTGGCCCTCCAAGCAGAGCACACCAGATTAGGGGCAGGAGCCCTTGCATCCTGAGATGCATCCACCGCAACTCCACGCACAGCCCCATTCTCCAAATCCACAGCAGAGGGCTCCTGCCACAACCCTCTAGAAGGAGGCAGAGACACCCGCTCCTGCCTAACAACCTCCCCTGGAGTAGGAGCTTCAGAAATCGGCCCTTTGGAAGAAGGACCAGTCGCTACAACCATCAAATCACTACCACCAACTAGCTTGTTAAGAGAGGGGCTAGCCACTCTTCTCACCAAATTGCCACAAGACCCATCCACCAGACTTACAATAGCGTGGGCAACATCCACCAGACCTGCTCTGCGCACTAAGGGAGCTCTAGGCTCCGGGACTCCAACTTCCTCCCCCGAAAGAGCATGAAGCTCTGGACTGCCATCACGCCCATCAGAGAGAGCGGCTGTACCACCCTCAACAGGCCCCTGAGGAAGAGGGGCAGGCCTGTGCAACTCAGACTGACCTACAGAGCCCTCCACCGATCCACCACATGAAGCCCCAGCCATGAAGGAGGTTGTCTCCAAGGGAGGCATGCTGGAGGGGGCAACCCCGGCGAAGCTGGGGTTTCCACAACATAATCATCCATATGACAATCAGACTGGGAAGTGGTGTCCACATACCTTTCCAGAGACGGTGTTGCTAAAATCCTACGGATCTCCTTAAGCAAACCAAGCTTCTCGGCATCTGATGCAACACAGGTCAGTGGACTTGCTACTTGCAGATCTGCACCATCTGGATCGTGAGCCATCGCCGTCACCATGCCCTGGGCCTGCTGCTACACACCAGCCGATAGACGTATCCGGCATCCAGTTGGAGCTCCCAAACCCTTGGAGAAATCCCCAGCATCCGCAGCTTGCCCCACAGCCATCGGAACTCCCTCCATCTGCTGCAGATCATCCTGCACAGCAACTCCCTGAGAAGGCAATTCCATTACCTTAGATGCAGATGCAACACCACCAGAGGTTCGTCTTCGTGCCATCTCCCGGGGCTTCAAGCCCAAAGCACCTGCTTCCGAAGCTCCAGCAGCTCTAGGCTGCACATGGATCGCGCTGGGGCCATCGGAACTACAAACCCCAATCGATCTTCAGCTGCCTACGAAAACCACCGCCTCAGCCATCGTCCTTCCAGAAGGAGGTTCTTTTGGCTCCACATTGAAATTTTGTAAGGTTGATATCTATAGTTTTTTTTTTGTTGTTGGAGGAGCTATATTCTTCTTGTGTTGCCCATTTTGCCTTGCATGTCGTATCCCACCTCCAGCACAAAGTGGGCCCCCCCTCCCCCCCAGCTAAGAGGGCCGAGAATGGTAGAAGTGAGTTAGCCCTTTCCCTAAAGTATGGGAGAGTAGAACTTCATAGACCATGGTGGGATCCCTCATCTCGCAAGTCACCCCAACTTTTCTTTGCCTTTCCCTTTCTTTATTACTTCTTTGTACTTTTTGCTCTAGTATCTTTTCTCTTTCATGGGTAGGATGGATTATTTGGCTTGTTTTTTAGTTCCCTCTTTGTGTGGGGCGGTGGGGAGCTAGGTTTGATTGTGCACACATCTATCATCTACATGCATATCTAACACTTCAATCTTGTCTTTCCCTCCCCTTCCCTTTCTGCCCTGCTCTCGGTGGCTATGGTTGGTGGTACTTTGATGGTGATTTGGTGACTTGATCGGCATACCTTCCAGTGGGGGAAGGTCCCACCTCTTCTGGCTCTCTCTTGAGGGGATCTATGGGACCATTAGGGTTCGGTGTGGTAAAGGAAATCATTAGAAACACACCCTTCTAGCTCCTGAGAAGTCTAATCTTGGTATGTCTGCAGAGTGCTTCATGCTCATCTAGTAGTCCAGGTCTAGATCAGATAGGATGGATATGGTTTGAGTCGAATTGAAACCCTCCCCAGAGTGTTGGTCCCCTCCCCCCTTCCTGCTTTCCCAGGTCCTAGTTCTCCCCTTTCTTTGTTGGTTGTGAAGTGTTGGTTGATTGGGCTGTGTATAGAGTATGGCTAGGATAGCCAGTGGTCTGATGTGTAGTATATGATCTTCATGCTTTGATCCAGCATTTCAGTCCCTTTGTTTCATCTGAGGCTGTTGAGGTTGTATTTGAGTGCTTCAGTTCTGAGTAGAGCATAGAGCGTGAATCAGGCTTCTCAAGGCCAAGCTAGTTTGTTTGGTTCATATATATGACTCCACTTACCACATCGAAAGTGCTCCACCATTTCCAAGGCTTTTTTAATGGGAAGGGTATTTTGATAAGTTTCCTAGAATATATTGAATCTCAGCCCTCCGTTAAGCTTCCTCCGCAAATCCCTCCTTTCCAATCAGTACATACCTGCCATATTTGCTTCTCCAAGTCCTAGGGTTTGCCCTTACCCAAAAAGCTCTTAAGCAAAGGCGGTACGTTCCGTACAAGTATGCACACCGAAATTGTAACCCTAACCCTAATATCGCGTTTGTTTAAAACAAAGTTCACGGATGAAGCTTCCAAGCCGGAGTTCTTTTTGTTTTGTGCTTTGTGATGTCGTGCCGAGTTTCTTGTTGTCGATGCTAGATGCTAGTTTAATTCGGAGCGACTAGTTTATGTCGTAAATTCCTACTTCAGCATCGTAGATAAATCCAGTGTTCTTCAATGCCCTTAAGCTTCTTCGGGAGTTTAAGGGTCCGGGAGCACGAATCGTATATTCCATCGCCTTGGGGAGTGGCGTCGCTGCTTTAACCCTTTTGGACAGACCATACGATTTACACTACTGGTAACACGTTTAAACTGTCTGTTTTTTTCCTCATTTCTGATAAATAGGGCTTAGATTTTGATAGTTTGGTTTGCTATGGAGTTTACTGTGTGAAGAGCTATGCTCTTATTTTATGTGGTGGTTATATGCCTTGGTTTCTGCTGTCAGCCTGCCTTCAGTTTGTAGCACATTTTGCCTGAATCAAGAACAGGATAAAGCATTGCTCTATCTTGTATGCATTTGATAGATTTGCTGTGTGAAGAGCTATGCATTTGAGAACAAAAACATTGGAAATCTATCTTGTATGCATTTGGTAGATTTGCTGTGTGAAGAGCTATGCATTTGAAAACAAAAATCAAGAACAGGACAAAACATTGCTCTATCTTGTATGCATTTGATAGATTTACTGTGTGAAGAGCTAAGCTCTTATTTTATGTGGTGGTTATATGCCTTGGTTTCTGCTGTCAGGCTGCCTTCAGTTTGTAGCACATTTTGCCTGAATCAAGAACAGGACAAAACATTGCTCTATATATCTTGTATGCATTTGATAGATTTGCTACATGGGTTTGTTTGTGTCTGCTGTGGCCGATGATGCATTTTACACCTGACAATGGCTGATTGTCTTTGATGCGAAAATTGTACCATCCCTCTGAGGCCTCTAGATCTTATTTTTGCCTCTGTTCAAATTGTAGTGTTAGTTATCTATTATAAATTTTATGAATGCATTCGCATCTTCGGTAAATATTTCCTTGATGTGTCTCTGCAAATCTATCATCTATCGCTGATTCATTGATTCTAAGGAAAATTATAAAAATGCCCTTATAGTTTGGGTATTTGCAAAAATGCCCCAATATTTTCAGAATTTACAATTTTACCCCTAATGAACATGCCCGTATACACAAAACTACAAGAATTTACAATTTTACCCCTAATGAACATGCCCGTATACACAACTACAAGAACGGCTAACTTTTTTTTTTGGCAGCATCACAAACGACATACTGCTATATTTCGCCACAGTTGTGGACGAATTGCTACACTGTTGTAAAACGATGGCTACCTGTGTTTTCTGCTATATTTCGCCACAGTTGTGGACGAATTGCTACACTGTTGTAAAACGATGGCTACTTGTGTCCGATGTAAAACGATGGTTGTCCTGTGCCTGTTGTAAAACGATGGCTACTTGTTGTAAAACGATGTCTTACCTGTGTCCAAACAAGCCATACTTATTTCAGTTAATGGTAACCCAGAAATTGGATTAATGGGCTGTTCCACATGAGATGATGAAGACCTAGGCGTAACAACTCTTCTGCAACACACTTTCAGTTAATGGTAACCCAGAAATTGGATTAATGGGCTGTTCCACATGAGATGATGAAGACCTAGGCGTAACAACTCTTCTGCAACACACTTTTCTATTCAGAACCTGGAAATAAGTTTGAAGTATGGAAGAAAATAATAATTTTCTTCAGAATCTGGTGTTTGTTGAGTTGGCTGATAAGCTTACAGCAGCTGCCGACTCTGCACGGCGTTTGAGAGCAGAAAATGAGAATTTTGAGCCCCTTGCAGCTTATCTGGACAAGATGATTCTCATAACCAATGATCTTCAACAGTCTGCAAGCAGCAACGAAGTTATTGATATTCTAGAAACTTGTTGCAAAGATGTGGATAAAGCCTTCTAGAAACTTGTTGCAAAGATGTGGATAAAGCCTATCAGCTTATTACTTTGTGCAAAAATAAAAGCAGGATGTCCTTGTTAACTCATTCTAGAACTGTGGTTGATAAGTTAGAAAATGTCACACATGGATTAGGTCGTAGTCTGGGTCTAATCCCTGCAAGCCATGTAGTTGGCCATGAAGTAATAAAGGCTGCTATAGATTGCCTTTCTCATGAGATGCAGGTTGTTGAATTTCAAGTAAAACGTTGTGGGGACCATATATCTAGTGCATTAGAAAGGGGGGCGAGCAATATAAGAAGTGATGTGGCATTGATCCAGTTTCATGCTCTTAGACATAATAAAAGTTCTTTAGGCCATGAATCCTATAAAAGTTCATAGACCATGAATCCTAGTTATGAATGCAGTGGCCCATCCCAATCTAGGAAAAAAGGAGAATATCATGCGTGCCCAAACAAAGCCATAATGGTAAATCTGAAATTGGATAAATGGGCTGATCTAGATCATGTAATGATGGTCTTCTGTGCATGACAGGCAGTCTTGTAAACTCATCTGCAACACACTCTTGTAAACTCATCTGCAACACACTTTTCTATTCAAAAGTTGTACCTGCAAACTGCCCGTGAGTACCACAAATGCCGCCCGTGTTCACATACCACAAATAGTCCTCAAAGAATTTGGAGGTGGCGTTTATGATTTCTGATAATACAAAGCTCAATATCTGATAATACAATGTCTGATAATACAAAGCTCAATATTTGATGAAATTATTTCACATGAATCATCAATCAATAATAAGCCTACAATCAATGAAATAATGATGAAATACGCCTAACAACATCATCTCTGAAGGCCACGGAATCAATCTTTTTTTTTTGAAGAACTTTTTTTAATGTATTAAAAGAATATCAATGGTACAAGATGAGCGAGGAGCAAGAAGAGCTGCCCGAAGAGGCCGCGATACCCCACCACTCCATTAGCCTCTCAGCTACAACTGCACGAAGCATCCATCATCATCCACTATCCCCAGGAAGTCCCGCCAGATGGCGAACTTCCTCTCTGCCAACCCCGGAAACACTTGAAAGCTCTGAAACAACTTGTACCTCAGCCGGGGGATCAACGAGGCCGAAGGCTGCTGGACCCTCTGAAAAATCCACAGCCGCCATTGTTTCCAGATCAGCCATACTAACCAAGCCACACATAGGTGCAGGACTTGCTTCCTCGGAAGAGGCCAAGCGCCTGGATACAAATGCAGGAGCAACTGCTGGCTGGTCAGCTGAACCTGAAGCCGAGCCTGAACCCAGTCCCAAGCTACCTGCAGATGAGGGCAAAGGACCAACCAATGCTCCACCGTCTCTGAATGAAGACCACAACAAGGACACAGAGGACTCACCCCTGGCCTAAACCTACTCACCCGGTCATTCACCCGGATACAACGGTGCACCACCTGATAGGAGCACCCTAACCTTTGGGGGAGGAAGGGTACTCCATGTCCAAGTCCAGATTGAGCGCCAACGGGAGCCCGGAAACTACAGGGGCCACTTGTCAGACGGAGGTAGCGTGTGATGAATGACTAACGTGCGGTAGGCAGACCGCACGAAGCACGCAACATCAACATCGGGATGCACCTTCCAAGTCCGCACCACCACTTCTCCCTGAAGCAATACAGGTATATGCAGCGGAATGTAGTCCAGTCACTGGCAATCAGGCCAAACCGCACACGGAAAGCCTTCCATGATGCAACCTGGCCATCCCAATACCAATCTTCCAAAGTGAGCACCCCGGCCCGCCGCCAGCAGGCCTGCGTCCGGGCGTGCAAAGTGGCGGCCAGAGGCAACTGCTCCGGGGGCAGAGGTACCCATAAAAAGGGTGAAGAGTGATGATACACCGCGGCAGGATCCAGCTGAAACAGCATCCGCACGTGTTCCCACGCCTGCAACACCCCGATGAGGAAGGGGGATGCATGCGGGAAGGGCTTGAGCCCATATAACATTGCCCACGGCAACTTCACATGCACAGTAGGCTTCCCGCACGCCACATAGTGGCGCAGGGACTGCAACAGCAGTGCCGCCCCGGGGGAGGACGCTCCATCCTGCAAAATACTCCACACAAACTTGGAGACTAGCACCTTGTTGTGCAACACTAAATCCAAGATGGCCAAATCTCCATCCTCTCGTGGGCGGAGACACTTCCACCACGCCACCTTAACCACTGCCCCTTCATCACCTCTGCCCCACACAAAGTTCCTGACCATCTTATCCAACGCTTGCATCTTCCCCTCAGGAGCTGGCATGGCGGACGCCGTGTCATGTGTGCTAGAGTATCGACTTGGCCACAGTAATTCTCCCCGCCATCGATAGCTTACTGTCCTTCCACCAGTTAAGATGCTTCTGCAGCCCCTCTAAAATCTCATCCCATACCCGGCCCATGGAGATATCTCCGCCAAAGGGAATACCCAACAACTTCGTACATGCGTTCCTGGAAGTACCTTCCACGGAAAAAGAGCCAGGCAAGGGGGAGGCGGAGTCAACAAGGCCCACAAGGCAGCGCACTTTCCCCAATTCAGGAGGATACCCGAGGCCAAAGAAAAGGTGTCGAGCAGCCCCTTCACATTTTGCAGATTCCTCTCCTCTGCTACCAGAAAGAGGAAGGTGTCGCCAGCAAACTGGTTAATAATCTGTTGACTGCCATCCTGCATTTGAAGCCCATCCACCACGCCTTCTTCCACAGCAACCAGAAGCAACTGGGACAACGCTTCTGCCACAATCGTGAACAAGAACGGTGCTAGAGGGCACCCCTGACGCACCCCTCTGCCCAAAGAGAAGAAGGCTGAGGGCTCACCCTGACACGCTACTGTAGCTCGGGCCGACCTGTGCAACTATCATATGCTTTGGCGAAATCCAGCTTCAAGTATGAAATACCTTGCCCTGTTCTCCTGGCCCAATACAAGCCCTCATACGCTGCCGCAACATTCATCAAGATGTTCCTTCCGGGAACAGACCCAGACTGCACCCTGCTGATGGAGGAGGACAACACCGACTTCAGCTTTTCTGCCAAAGCTTTCGCAATGATCTTGTACACAGAAGATAACAAGGAAATAGGCCTCCAGTCATTAATGGTGGAAGGCTGCTTCACCTTAGGGATGAGGGAGATGCATGCGGTATTCAGGATCCGATCAAGTTGCGAGGACTGCAACATCTCAAGATAAACTTGATACTCTGACTCACCGGCCCACTCCCAATAAGTCTGGAAGAATTCAACCGGAATGCCATCTAGGTCGGGACATTTGTCCTTGGCCATACACATACATGCCTCAGCAAGATCTTCCCTCGATAGTTGCTGCTCCAAACTCTCACGCTGTTGAGGAGAAATGGAAGGCTTATCACGGAATCAATCTTGCATTTTATGTCACCACAATTAGCTCAACTCTATGATAAATCTGAAAATCAGAATTTCAAGTTTTCCAAACAAGCTTTTCGATAATAAGAAGCTCAATATCTGATAATACAGAGCTGGAATAACTAGCTTGTTTTCCAATGTTTTCCAAGTTGATGAAATTGTTTCACATGAATCATCAATTAACAATAAGCCTACAATCAATGAAATAATAATGAAATACGCCTAACAACATCATCATTCAGAAGGCCACGGAACCAATCTTGCATTTTATGTCACCACAATTAGCTCAACTCTATGATAAATCTGAAAATGAGAATTTCAAGTTTTCCATACAAGCTTTCCATAGCAAATCTGAAAATCAGACTTTGAAGCCTAATTAGAACTTCACATCTAGTTTAAAGTGTCAGTTAATAATTGGAATGAATAAACTCAAATTACTCCAATTGTAATGAATAGTCTTAAACTGCTCCAAAGTTGATAACCTGCTTACATCTTGTGGGGGGTCTTGGCAAGTGGGGGAGCATTCCCCCGTTAGCAGGTCAGGTCCTGCGACCGGCTAAATTTCTCTTGTTGTATTTTTAACAGATTAGAAGAGTTTTTGAGTAGCTTTTAACAGATTTAAACAGATTTTTGAACAGATTCAGTGAAGATCAAACCTGCCCTGCGAAAACCTGCCATGTGAATATCAGATCTAGTGAAAATCCTGCCATGTGAATATCAAATCTGGTGAAAACTTTTGAACAGATCTGGTAAAAAAAAAAACTACCCTGCGAAGATCCTGCCCTGCTACAGATTTGCAAAGAACAGACTTGCAAAGCTCTCGAGCTTCAAGTTCGGCGAAGTCCAGTAAAATCGGGCAGAAGATCTGTGCAAGCTCCAGTGGAATCGGGCAAGATCTATGCAAGCTCGGCGCAAGCTGCGGCGGCAATGCTCTGGCGAAGAAAACCCTAATCTAAAGCGACATGGGCAGCTGGTCAAGCGGAAAGTGTGAAGCCATTTTCCATTCCGCATTATTGGCGGGTTACATGTGTCAACAAAACATTGGTCGCCAGACAATAGGAGCGACCCAACTTCTAGAATGTACAAGATCTTCCTGCATCCAATATTTTCACTTATTTTAAGCAACTAATATTAAGTCAACAATTAAGTACAAAAAAGCAGGAGATACTTTATTCTGCAATTGAGTTACTACAGCTTTTACCGGTTATGTCGTGCATACTGGCCACATCTTGACGTACTTCTTTGAAACGATCTTCTGAACGAATTCGCTTACTCTTTGGCCTTCCTGGTGGTTTACGGGTTGCCGGGCTTCATATCCACTTCCTCCTCCTCTTGCACATCTTCAAAGAGAAAAATGACATCCTCATCCACACCATGATTTAATAGAATAACATGGGTTAGCAAACTCTTGTGGTTTTTTCTTCAACCATAATATTGCTCCTATTGCATGAACACAAGGAATTCCATATGCTGCCAAGAACAACAAGTGCATGTCTTGTTTTCTAAATCAACAACTCGTCTATGCTCCGGTGAAACCTCAGACACAATGCCATTTGATGGCAAAATTCTGTATTGTCTGGCATGATTCACTGCTTCACTTATGTGCTTCTCTTCCTCATGCACTAACCTCAAAGGAGCATTCTGTCCTTCATTGTAAAATTCTCGTCTAGCTTCATTTCCCCTTTTGTGAAACCTGTCCATCAATGCATGTCTAATATCTACAAGCATTGCAATGATAGGTTTTTCTCTTGCATCAAGTAAAAGTGAATTCAAGGATTCTGCTATATTGGATGTGAGATGGCCAAAACGTTGACCAGGAAAGTATGCGGTAGCCCATGCACTAGGTGGTGCAGCTTGCATTAACCAATTGATTGCGTCATTATTAACTCTTTTGATATTAGAAACCTGCTCATCAAATTCCACAACAGTGTTGGCTCTAGCTGCCTCTCAGAAAAAATGCAGGAATTCTTTATTGTTGCATGTCTTTTTCAAGTTTGCTTCAAGATGCCTCATGCAATGAAGGGGGTTTCACATAGTGTAATCCATACAAAGCAGGTGAGTGACCCAAAAGGGTTGTTTTGGAGGTCCAAACTTACATATACTCTTACATGTTGGGTTTTTTTTTGGGTAATTCTGGGGCAATATGTAGCTGAAATGGGGGTCTTTGGTAGATTTCTAGGGCGTATATAGGGGGGCTTTGGGGGACCCCTTGCACGCACATGACATACCCCCTATATGATAGGTGCACCCCCCGGGCATGTAATAGGCATTTGCATTGTTAGGAATAGCAAATAGTGCCTCTTGCAATCCTTTATCTCTATCTGACACAAATGTAAGACTAGGACATACCTCTAAATAGTCTCTTAATTGCATCAAAAACCAAGTCCAGTTCTTGGTATTCTCGTTATCGATGCCTCCAAATGCAAGAGGATAAAGAGCTCCTGTAGCATCAACTTCTGTAGCACAAATTAAGTAACCAAGGTATTTACCTATCAAGAAAGTAGCATCCAATCCCAAAAACGTTCTACAACTCGAAAACCCAGTTAGACATGCACCATAAGCAACAAACAACCTATAAAACCATCCATCAATCCCTTCAATAACAGTCTTACTTCTTGGATTAGTTTCCAATAATTTTTGACAAAATGCAGGAAGCTTTCTGTATGCTCTCTTGTGATCTCCATTAATCAGGTT
>JAANSK020258830.1:0-12555 GCA_011763485.2 Isoetes engelmannii | reverse complement strand
ACTACATTTGGGAAGCCTAGCTTCAATGAAAATTGAAGCGTAGTATATCGCTCTCGATATACTACTTCTCCTTCTTCAGCCATGCCCGGAGAAAAAAATAAAAAAAATAAAAAAAAAAATTAGTGTATATCGCTAAATTTAAAGGAAAAAAAAAGTGTATATCGAGAGCGATATACACCCTTTTTTTTTCCGGCCGGCAGCGTCTGACAATTTAATTTTTTTTTATGCGTATATCGAGAGCAATATATGCCGTATATCGAGAGCGATATACAGTATATCGCTCTCGTGGTCGGCATCTTTGCATTCGAGAGTAGATAGTAGCACCGAAATTTAAAGTAGTGGTATATCTTGGTAGCTCAAATATGATACCAACAATACCTATGAGATTGACCTTGAACACGCTTTCTCACACCTATTCCTAGTGGCAAAAGGGCACAAGGTGACAACCACTCAGAAAAAAGGGTGAAAATAGTTTTACCCTTGTTTTGGTGATTCCATCGATGCTCCTACCTTCCCGAGGAATCACCAAGGCCTCCCCGACGGGATCCGTTATGTCTGCTCCATTTTGGGTACCTGAATATCAAGTCCCTCCTAAGATATCATAGTCGTCCATCATCGCGGCGCATCTTGGCCGTTCAAACAACACCTCCGGATAGAATCAACAATGGAAAATTCTACCGAAAGGAATCACCACCTCCCGATTTCGCCCGACGGAATCACGCCTAATTTCACCCGTCCGACGGAATCACACACCATAATATTCTGCGGCGTGGAATCCCTGGTGGCTTGTTCCACCGCAGAGAACACCTCCACCGTTATTCCCCAGAAAGGCATCACCTGGCAACGTATTCCTCAAGATGGAACCACCACTCCGGCAATCCCATGCTATGGAATCACCCCACAACATGGGAACCCAGTCGCCACCCTGACATTGACAGAGCCTGAAAGCGTATCCCCGCCGCCCGCTGGACGAGGTAGTCGCAGCCCTTGTAATTGGTATTCCTAGCAATGGAATCACCAGTAAACATTCCTCGGGACGACATACCCACATGGCCTATCCCCTGCCGCAGAATCACCGTAGTTATCCCCCAATCACCAGAGAATCGATTCCTCAAGAAGGAATATCCGCCTCGGTTATCCCTTGCTGTGGAATCACAACGGGTGAATTTCCGCCAAATGTGGGTGCAGCTATATCAAGAAGTGTGATCTAGAGATCCACAGACTTGCCAAGCACCAATTACAAGCTGTCTATTGCTGTTCGTGGTAGAAAACCAAAGGTTCCTGAGATGGAAAGGAGGAAGAGGAACTTTGAACAGGTGAAGTTGTAGCACAGTGCAGACGAAGAATACATGTGGCAACAAAACAAGGCGAATTTTGGTTAGGGCCAAGAAAAGGGCAGAAGCTATGGCCGACGAGCAGATAAAGCATGAAATTTCTCAACCCACTAAACAGGGATGCTTGGGTCAATCAGCAGGTGGAAATAAGGCGAAGGGTGGATGATCAGAAGAGGACAACAATTCGAAGCACTGGCCAGAGAGCAGGAACAGGTGGATGATGACAATTTCGACAAGGAAATGGCACAGGTAGAAGGAGAATTTGCATCCCCCTCTCCCAAGAAAGTGAGCAAGCTCCCAATTAAGAGCTCACCCAAAACTCCAAGGAAGAAGAAGGGGTTCAGAAAACAGAGGATTGCATAGCTCCCAATCACATAATTTTTGAAAACTTCCAGCTTTATTTAGGGTTTGTAACAAACAATTCAGAAAGCAGGTCTTTCAGATCCCAGAGGTAATTATGAAGAGGATGGGACCATACTCGAGATCCCTATGATGCATCACCCGGAATCTACCTTCCTAGATTCCGTCTTTTCTTAAATTAGGTCTTGCATCCAAAGTGGGCTATAATTTCACACTCAGGTACCCATTGACTCTCTGTAGCACAACGAAGAAGTCTGCCCTAGCCGGATTTCGGATGTGCCACAATGATGCACTGGATTTCTTGATGGTCCCCGGCCCAACAGATGATTTGGATTGCAGAACCAATGAAGAATGTGTTGGTGCCTACCTCCTGTGGGTTTAGAATTTTTGGTTACAATTATCAGAATTCCTGCAATTACTGATCACGAATCAATGTTTGCAGGGCCTTGTGCGTTCGATTCCCTAGAACAAAAGATCCCAGCATGTTTTCGTGCATTTTGCATCTTTTGGGCTATTCTTGTGAAATAGTTTGGAGGGTCAGTCGGGTGCATATTAAATGTTTGAAAGTTTAATTCCCCCAAAACCTTTTAGCAGACAGAATTGGAGGATGTAGAGTGTCGGCTTCTACTACTTCCCTATAAATACCAGGTAATCATGTCGCCTTCCTACACTTATGTGCGCAATTGGGCCCTAAACAATTGAGCTGGTAAACAAAGAGGTATGCAAGCAAACACCCTCCCTGCAGTGCTATATTTGGATTCAATGGCGGGCATGCACTAAAGCATACGCTGTTTCGCATCTCTGTGAGTTCAATTCTGGCCCCCAAGGTTGAAATTGGCTTCCCTAAATGATTGCTTTCATCACAAATTTGTAACCAACCTTATGAAGAGGTGAAAATTTGAATTATCCAATATGCACAACCGCCATATGTCCCTGCGAATGTCCCCCAACAGGAAAATACCCAAGATTGAGGAATTTACACAATTTGCTTTATAAAAAGGTTCCTGCACGATCTCTGCAACACCAAAGACCACTCTGTAAGAAAATTCCACCGAATTCAACTCTAATTTCGTCCAATTTGAAGAATAATACAATTCCTTGCAGGTGCGCGATACTTCCACTTGGTTTGGGAGTGCCAAAATCGAACAGACGAGGTCCACCTTCGCAGTGATGCTTCCACTACAAGAGAATAAGCAATCTACGTCACTGGTTTCATCATTTATTTGCTTAAAATCACACTTTATATTTTTTTCAATTTTGACAAAATAAATGACGGTAGCTGTTGATGAAATTGCATCATCTATATCGTCACTTTTAGCATCACAAATAGCAACAGTTGTAGTATCATACTTATAGCATTATGTTGGCATAGTAGTGTCATTTGTAGCATCATCTATAGCTGCAGTTAGAATATCATGTATTTTGTCCTTGCACTGACATAATAGTGTTAGCTATAGGATCATATGTATTGCTATAATTAAATCATGCATTGTGTCCTTGTAGTGATATAATCGTGTGAGCTATAACATCGCTTGTACTGCTATAATTAAATCATTTATAATGTCAACACAAGGCTACAATATTGTCAGCTATAGCATCACACGTATTGCTATAATTAAATCATTCGTAATGGCAACACAAGCGTCATCCTTTATATCATCGTTTAACATAATTAGTATCAGTTGTAGCATCATCAACAATGCCACATATAATATCATTTGGAGGTTGAAATTGTAGCATTATTTACGTCAAGTATAATGTCATATATTGCTATAAATTAGACCGTAATTATATCAGATATAATTTCACCTTTTCCACCACTTTTTCCACCACCCATAACACCATATATAACTTCATCTTTTCCACCACTTTTTCCATCACCCATAACACCATATATAACGCTAGCGAAGATTCCATTGCACATGATTTGCATTGTTTATTAGGGCATTGATTATTGTTATAATCAAATAAAAAACACAAGCACAAAAGCTTTTGATTTATAAAACAAAAAAGAGTGCTCAAACAAAAATTTATATATATTATATTAAGAATAAAAATATTCCAATAAAATATTTCTCGAAGCAAAACATAAAATCAAGTTTCTCATAATCAATTTAAAGTAAATCTCTTCACTTAGATGGCTCAGGCTCCCCACGTCTCAAATAAATTTCTCTTGCAATGTCACCACATGTTTTCTTCTTCCTAGGTGGTGTAAATGATTTTTCGGACTCGTTTTCGCTACTGGAGCTCCCAAACACACTTGTTGATTCAGTTGAGGAGCTGCCATCACTATCAGAGGATCCAATGTTATCAGTTTTATCCTCTTCCTCCTGTACATTTTACAAATAAAAGATCATAATTAGAAAGTTCTCATCTAGTTTTTGAAACCAAGTAGATTAATGGTAATATACCTCATCATGCAACCCAACTATGTCCACTTCGTCTTCAGGTACGTTCACGTAATCTGATTCTTCCTCTTGATCTTCTTTCGCATCACTTGCTTCATTAACGTACGTCCCAAAAGGAAGAAATTGTTAAAGGAATGATTAAAGAACTAGTGACCATGGAGAGAAATTATAAGCTTACTTTCTCAGTTGCCCACGAAATCTCTTGCATTAAACTACCAAACAACAAAGTTACATTTTTTAAACAAGATTTATAATGTCAATGCAATATACAAATAAAAGAGCATACCTGTTTACCAAAGGTTTGAGGACCAAATCGAAGCAACTCCCAACAGTCCAGGACATGCCCAAGCCTGATAAGTTCTAGTGGGGAACTTGACTGACTTGTACATAATAGAGAGCTCCTGGAGCAGGATCTTGGAAGCCAGAGGTCTAGGATTCAGAATATGTACAACAAAAGTAGATTTACTCATGCCTTTGGATCTAGGAAAATGCGAGTTAGACGAAAAAAGTAACAACCAGAAGATTTAGAAGGTCCTCATTAGATTAGAAAATGAATTTCACAACCTTGACTTAAAGATGATGTGATATCGTCAAAACATATCATATCGCCTCTTACATATTTTTACCTACGTAGGATTTAGTTTTCAAAAGGCGCCCTTTCCAATCAAAGGTTTGTGAAGGAACACAGATCTTGCTCTTCTGATTCCGACTGCTTAAATATGGGAATGATGGGAAGCCAATGGACATACAAGAAGCTACAGCAGAGACGGGAATTTCTGAAGTGGCAGCCAAAGACACTGCAGGTATGGGATTGTTAGTGGAAGAGCCAATGACTGCAGAGGCGCAGGTTCCCACTACACACATAGCAGCAGAACTGGGGAATGAATTGGAGCAGGGGGTTGCTGAGGTGCAAATTATGAAGGATATTGCATAATCAATCAGAACAACCTAGTTAAAGGTGGATGGCAAAAGTGTCATTTTATGCTGCAACATGTCTGCAGTTCATTTATTTCTATTTTAACATTATGTAAGCTCGTGATTCGACATCTATTTCTTACAATGGAGGTAAATGTAGCCATTCTTGAGGAGATAAAAAAGGAAACTTGGCAATGTGCGTCGTCCATTTCAAGCTTAAATCATAGATTATGTTTAAAAACAATTTTAGCACAAATATCATTACCTAAAACAGGTAGAAGTGCAACATCGAATGTTAAAGTCGTATTAATGGCATCCTCACAGATCTATTAGATTTGGCCTAGATCCTCATCCAACATAGGCATCTGCACGACTTCAATAATTGATCCGACCCCACCTAAGAAGCAATGACAGGTCGGAATTAGAGAATTAAACGGTCAACTGTCTTATTGTCTTCTACTAGGCAATTTCGCACAATGATCCAGCCACGTCAACATGAAGCCCACACTTTGCATTTTGCTTTTCTAAATGTGAGCAGATTGAAGGGTCTCGAGATCAAGCTATGGTAGTTGTGGTGCATCCAAAATGCATCAAGCAAGTTCTGCATCAATTAGACTCAGGTAAAATTTTGAGGCTTTTGGTCAAATATCTGTATGGCAGACTGATCATCTTGGAATTAAACCCATGTTGAATGTGTTTTCGACGGTCTTTTGCCCTTGCTCCGTCTTGGGGTTCTTTGTTTTGGGATAGATGCGCCTACAACTGCTAAGGTGGCAATAATTCTAACAGATGATAGGAAAGCTAATGCAGATGGAATTTATGACTTAAGGGAAAGCTGAGTTCCTTTATTCTAACTCTCTACCTTATCTCTAGAATACTGAATAGCTATGGAAAGTAAAACTTGCGCTGTAAAAAAAATCAAAAACAAGAGCAGATGTACTTAGATAGACACAAGTAAAAGTAAAGGATAGAACCTTGGACTTTGAGAGTCTTTCCATCACCACTCAGCTCATACTCATCTTCTTCAGCATCTTCAACAGGCTCATCTTCCAGATTCATTCTCCTGCGTCCAGAAGTGGATGCATCACTTGACTTCCTCTTGCTTGTTCCACTTTTCTTAGTTCGCTTGCAGCCATGACCACCTCGACCCATTATCTTGTTGGCTCTATCCCTAGTTCCTGGAGCATGTAACTGAGTAAGAGATGCAATTTGCTCCAAAATCTGGGATTGGGTAAGGGCCTCTTTTGTGATGGAATGATCTATGACATGGATTGATTGCTTGATCTAGAAAGAGATTTATAGTGCTTGTTACTAGAATCCATTGCCGATCCTTTCCCCTTGGATCTTCTTCTTGCATCGTCCATTGCAACCAGCTGCTAAATCTAATCTACAACATGGTTCAAATAGGGCCATTTCGATTGCATTTGGAAGCCGTTGATGCATTTGGATATCCCAAAATACAGGCTTAGACCTTGCCATAAATTTTCCTTGCAACAAACGGCTTCCTGCCTTCAACCTAAAATTGCAAATAAAAGCTATAGGCTTAGATCTTGCCATAAATTTTGCTTGCAACAAATGGCTTCCTCATTCAACCTAAAATTGCAAATAAAAGCTGAAGGATTCGAGGTAGCCAAAATGCCCTGTATTTGAAACTGATGCTCTGCAACTCCCATAGGGTTCAATAGCTCCGGCCAAAGCTAGAGATGGCAAAAAACCTACACTCTCGGATTCCAGTTCCATGTCATCAGAAACAACCAAACAAAAACATGTACGAAGACAAGATGCCAACATCACCGTAGAAGAAGGTATGCAACCCTTGATTCTAGTTTCATGTGAATCGCGAATCTGCTAACTTCGATTCTGCTGCATGCCACAAACTCTGGGTTCAGGTTTTTTACTTTTCTGTCCCTTTTTTTTCCTTTTCCTAAGGTCAGAAGGGCCCTTTTTTCTTTCTCCTTCTCTGAAGCTCACAAGGCATAAATCCTTCTAGAGGCAGGTGCATATTTTCTAAGGTCACTTCAAGTGCATATTTTTTTTAGGTTACTTCTAGTGCTGGGCAAACTTTTTAGGTCCTGTCCAAAAATTTCCTATGGGTACTCTGGCCAGTGGGATATCTTTTGTTTGGAGCCAGAACTTTCCATTGTCTTAATAGAAAACCATAAGAAAACTTATCGGAAAAATTCCTACAATACACTAACTTAATCAGAAAATTTCCAATTTCAACCAGTTGGTTGGTTTATAGTGTTCCTCGGACTTTGCCCAACACTTGTTACTTCCACCTTCTTGTTTTTAGTCTTGGATTTTATGCATAGGTCTAACTAATATGTTCTTCTTTTAGGTCCTTTAAATGCACTTAAAAGTTATGTCTAGTCCATAGTCCATTGTCCAAAATATTATAGTCCGGTCTATTGAGTCCCTTATAGAATTTCTATATATTTCAAGTCTATATTTCATGAAGTCATTTCATAAGTTGTCCAAGTAATTTTGCTAGTAAGAAAGCTTATAACTGAGATACTAAAGTTCATTTTATTAATGTAGGTGGAGTTCATCGCATCATCCTCTCGTGAAAGTGATCCATATGATAAGGTTTTTAATCAAAAGGCATTGTGTTGGTGTACAAAGTGTTATGTTAGTAAAAAACTAACATTGACATTCGGGAGCAATACAAATTATCATATGGGTGGTGTGTAGATGAATTCAATTCGAGCATGAATGTAGATAAAGTAAGCATTGATGAAGTTGAGTATTGCTTGTTATTGCAATTTTCTATTAAAAGCGATTTGCAGTTTATTGGGGGACATACTTCGTGAAGGTCATTGCCTTCCAAAGAATAGAAGAGAAGCAATTGCATGCCTGCAAGAACTAGGTTTGGTTGGAATATAATTCCATACATGCATGTCCAAATGACTGTGTTCTTTATCGCAATAAATACAAGAACTTGAATATGTGCCCAAAATGCAATGAGCCAAGGTACGATATGAAGATGAGAACCGCAAGAGTTCCTCGAAAGGTCTTATGTCACATGCCAATAACACCAAGGTTACAAAGGATCTTCTGTTGCCCATCGCTAAGTGCGCTTGTGGAATTTCATTCAAAACACCATAGCACGGATGACACTTTACGTCACACTGTCCACGTCGTGATATTATCCATGATGCTATTATCCACACGTATAGCATCACATGAAAGCTATGATATAATATTATCAATATGCAATACTATAGATGAAGCAACGGGTGATAGTGTAGCTGACATAAACTACAACATTTATATTGTCATTAACCCCATTGGAGTAATAAATGATGGTAAAGTTGATGCAATATGTGATATTATACATGACGCTATTAGTAACACATATATTGTCATTACTTAGTAATGATATAATTCTTGACAATATAGATGAAGTTATGGGTGATCGTGTAAGTGACATAAACTATAACATTTATATTGTCATTAACACCACTGAAGTAATAAATGATGCTAAAGTTGATGCAATATGTGTTGTTATGCATGACGCTATTAGTAACACATATATTGTCATTACTTAATACTGATATAATTGTTGACAGTATTTATGACGATGTTGATGATGGTATAGATGATAGAATCTTGCCACTAATAGTGTCAGTATACCTTGAATATCATTATTTATAGCACTTACCACTTTGTTAAGTTTTAGGTGCTATTAAAGTGTTGAAAAATGGCTATCCTATTGTAGTGTTCATAACTTTTATGACGATGTGCAACAAAGGAGAAGCACATTCCATATGCCACAAGGGAATTGGTCTGAGAATGGCCCTCTTGTTACCTGTTTGATAACCAATGGTCCTTGATTCTAGCTCCTCGTTTGAATTCAACTCCCGAATACAACCCCTTTGATTCCAATTTTAAGAGAACAATTTTGATTTTGAATCTGTTTGTTCTCCGTCTATTTCAAATGAACTTGGATGTTTAAATTTGAATTTGAATGAATTTCGGTGGGACTAATTTGTGTTTCACAATTGTCTATTTTGTTGCCAATTATGCATTTAAGACCATTGGGAAATAAATTCTAACATTATATTTGTATTTGTATTTGTATTTGTATTTGTATTTGTATTTGTATTTGTATTTGTATTTGTATTTGTATTTGTATTTGTAGTTGTATTTGTATTTGTATTTGTATTTGTATTTCTATTTCCATTATAGTTCGGTTGCGTGTAACCATCAGAGGCAGACACGTGGCTCCTGCATGGTTCAGTTCACTCAAACTTTGGCTTTCCTATATCCGTGGTGGAACCACCTCTTGGTGATTCGTTGCGACAGAACCACACAGGGATTCCTTGTCGTAGAATCACCACAATGGTATTCCTTGCCATAGAATCACCACATGTCGTGGAATCACCACATAGGGATTCAATGATGTGGAATTACGTGTAACGTTCCTAACTGACATGCCCTTAACCAACTGGGAAAAGCTGTTGAGTAGTCGCTTCTACACATTTATGCCGATGTCTAGAGAACGCCCCCACAGGCACATTTGATCGAATACTCGAGCGGTCGACCATGGGCCCGTTACAATCTCTCCTACTAGAACTAGGCTCGTCCTCAAGCATCCAGCACATTCAATCGAATACTCGAGCAGTCTACCATGGGCCCGTTATAATCTCTCCTACTAGAACTAGGCTCGTCCTCGAGCATCCAACACAATGACTTAACCAGTATACCACTGACTGGGTGGTTACCAAGGTTACCAAGTTACACATGCATATAGGCACCCACAAAGACTCGAACTCGAGACCTGCTCTGATACCAATTGTAACATTCCTAACCAACATGCCCTTAACTAACTGGGCAAAATCGTCTAGACGTTTATAAACTAGAATGTGATATTGAATCTATAAAGAAAGATCAATATCTACCATATGGATATTGAGTACCAGGTGCTCGACCAGATGAAACATACACAGTAAAGGTCTGCAAGCATACATGCACATGCCCAGATTTCATGGGTCGGGAACTGAAAAGAGTATATATTCCATGCAAACATTTGATGTACATCTTTGCAAAATTACTAAACCATGACCCTACGTTCCACTTAGACATGATTCAACATGTACTGATAGAGGATGTCTTACACAGTGTTCTTGCTTGCGGATCCAACACCAGTATTTTGTATGAACTTATATTAATTTTTAGTAGTTAATAGTGTGGTTTGTAACCTACAATACATAATATATTATTGAGTACATAAAATGAACATGTTTACCTTGTGCATTTTGATTTTGCTATATGTTGACTCCTATGAGTTCATTTTGCAATGTGTTAAAAATAGACTAGTGATATATGCTAAAAGAAAATGGAGACAACTTCATCCGACCACATGAGAATATTCTTAGGAATCTTCTTTTGTTTTGTAAACCCCTCTAAACACCCTCGAATAAAATTCCCCGAAAAGCGGCACTTTATTCTCACGAATCACAAGCAAAAACACATTTATCGTCTTCTATGTTTCAATGAAAGATACATGTGAAGACAAAAAAAAAGATCACTTTCACTTAGTCTGACATGCCATCAAGCAGTGCAGGGAGGGAGAGGGCGATCACACAGTTCAGGATTTCCCAAAAATGCAGAAGCCGAGAAGTTGCCCACCTGAGGAATGCTACCAGACAACTGATTATTTGAAACATTGAATAATCTGAGCTGAGGCAAAGCCAAGAGGCCGGATGGGATGGATCCAGAAAACTCATTAAAAGCCAAATTCAGGTTCCAGAGGCCGGAGGCAAGATCTGCAGGAATGCTGCCGGAAAGCAGGTTACGGGAGAGGTCCAAAGACATGAGATTATTTGCAGCAGCCAAGGACGGAGGGATTTCGCCTGTAAGCTGGTTAGAAGATGCGACTAAAAATCGAAGGCTGGGCATAGAATGGAACATATCTGGGATCGATCCGTTGAGCTGGTTCCCGAAGAGCGACAGCGTTTCAAGTTTGAACATACCCCCAAAAGAGCTTGGAATGCCTCCGCTTAGCCTGTTTGAATGCAAAACCAGTGCCTCCATTTTCTTCAGCTTGCCCGCGCACCATGGAATCGCCCCTTCTAGCTCGTTCCCGTAGAGATTCAGCTCCTGTGCATTCTCTAACCCGCAAATCGAGCTTGGAATTTCTGCACTCAATCTGTTCTCAAAAGCTTCCAACACCTTCAGCTGCTTCAGTTTGCCCACAGATTCTGGAAGAGTGCCTGTAATGGAGTTCCCAGAGATTGCTAGCCTTTGCAGCTCCGACAGATCCCCAAATGAGTCCGGAATGCTGCCGCTCAATCGGTTGTCGGATAAATCCAGATTTCTGAGCCTTTGGAGGCGCCCCAAGGCGCAAGGTATGGTGCCGTTCAAACGATTCCTCTGCAGCTCTAGATTTTGGAGGAGCTTAAGATTGCCTATTTCTTCAGGTATGCTGCCGCCCAAATGGTTGAAATTGGCATTGAAATCAACGAGGTTGCTGATGCTTCCTAATCCTTTGGAAATGGAGCCTTCTAAGAAACAGTTATTGAGATAAAGCACTGAAACTCGGGCGGATGAATCACAAGTTACTCTGTTCCAGCTGCAGCAGTTTGAACCCGTCCAAGATTGGAGGCACTGTGTTGGGTCTCTTCTGATCTGGGACTTGAACTGTAAAAGCCCCGCCTTATCCTGCTCTCTGCATCCTAATGTTAATGCTGCAGCGGCATTTAGCAGAAGCAGCACCATTAACTTAATAGAATGGTCCTTCATAATTCTGCCTGCCGATCTGCGCTCCAACCTCCAAGCAAGCTAAACCAGAAATATGAAACAGCGTGTTGTATATGTCGACCGCTGCACGGCCATCAATGCCCTATACATTGCTCTGGCAGAAAGTAACGTACTTTCTGCATGCATCTCACTCGAATATTCCTCACCAGTTGACAGCCCATGAGTGTAGTATCAGTGTAAGACAAACTATAAATCGCTATATTTCCTGTATAATTTAAACTAGCCGGTAGCGATCTACGAAAAAACTTAAATTTTAGCCGGGAAAATACAAAGAAACCCACAGATTTTGATCGGGAAATTTCCTGGCAAATTTTTTCCTCATCGAAAATTCTCAATTTTAAGAGGTAATCTGCTAATGCTAATGTTTCTAGGAATTTGGCACACTGTGCAGATTATACACAAATTTATTTGGATTTCATTCCATCCTCAAATTACAGCCTTGGAATTGCTTAGTTTCAAATCCTTCTATTATGTTAAAATATTGATGGCCTTGTAAAAATTGTTGTTTTCCCTTTCCTCCCCTTTCTCTTAAATTCCTTCTTTTGGCACGTTCGCTATGGTTGAAGTTCGGTGTAGCAATTATGGTCTATCTCATGCCTTTTATCCGGCCCAGAAAATGGCGAAGAGGGTCATTTGCCTAACGTGAAGAAGGGGTTAACCACCCCTGTGAGGCTGTTACAGCCAGTAAATGGGCGAGCCCGGAGGGGCGAGCCCATTTACTCGCTGTAACAGCCGAGCAGGGGTGGTTGACCCCTTTAACCGGCAGGATCACCCAA
>JAANSK020258829.1:0-22347 GCA_011763485.2 Isoetes engelmannii | reverse complement strand
ATTCCCCCCACCCCACCGAACCTAAAACTCGAAAAGCTTCGGAGTTTGCCGAACCTGCCTACGACTGACACCTGGAACGGAGCTCCAGGCCCGGGTTAAAAAACCCTGTACATGGGTGCCGCGCGATTTGCCAGGCGTTTTCCGACGTGGCCTCGAGTTTAGGCCCTTATGAGAGTCCACCAAACCTCTAATGTTTATCTAAATGCTTATGCTTCTAGCCCTTGACATCATAAAAGCTAATTCAGACGGCCATTCTACTTTGGATAGCCTTTAGACACATTCACAATTCAGGTGTTTATTTAATTTGCACACACCAACATTCCTTCCACATTAACATTAAAGGCTCTAAATTCCACGTTTTAAGTAACATTATATTGCTTTGAATTCCACGATTAAAGTAACATTGCATCTTAATTTACATCTATGGAATATCCAAATTCATCAGGTTCATAGTTCCAAAAGACAACATTCTTTTAGAACCTTGATTTAGTATGCATTCCATGTTTTTAGCATGTACTACTATGCGCATGACTGCAAAGTCACTTCTTTAGTAACACATTAGCAGTAACAGCAACAGTAACAGCAACAACAACAGCAACAGCAACAACAACAACAACAACAACAACAGTAGCAATAGCAGAAGACATCCCCTACTGTTCACAACCCATTACTTTGTATCAGCACAAAATATTGGATTGCATAGTAACTAAGACAAAGTACCATATATAGATGTGGGTTTTAGAGCTTTTATGTAACCAGATTACTTCTGCAAGATGACATTAGCATTCAACACACTGATTTTGACAAAGCACCAAATGATCTGCCCTAAATCTAATTTATACATCGTGCAAGATCTAGATTAGCCTACACCAAAGAAAGCATAAGATTGAAAAATATGAAAAGTAGATGGATTCAAAAACAGTGGCTTGATGCTTGATGTCCTTGTTGCAGCTTGGAAAAAACTTGATGGCCATGAAAACCTGGTAATCAAATGCCAAATCAACAATAGCACACCTTGTTGCTAATTTTTATCTATACATTTTCATCCAAAGACCTGTCAGTTTCCTCTTCCTTAATCTCCTGCACGTAAAGTATCAGACAAAAGATTCAAATCATCTATCATCAAAATCTGTTTTAGAGAAGGACACAAACACAGAATCATTAGTAAAACTCCTTTTAAATGCTCAAAACTTGCTTAAAAACTAGATTTAGACTCTATGGCGAGGAAGAAATTTCAACCAAATCCGGGGGAATTCACACAGAAGACGTATACAAACCAAGCGAGTATCTAGAAGGGGTTTTTCTAGAGTGTTTATACGTATACTAGGGGTTTAAATCTCCATCTACGGACATTCTAGTGTAGTTTCTCCAGGGAAGGGGTGTTTTTCCAACGCTCTTGCGTACGTATATAGGAATGTTTCTCTCACCTTAAGCACACAGGTGGCATATGCTCATGAAATAAAGGTGAATCCCCCAAGACCCAAATGCGTTGAATGCTTAAAAAACAGAATAAAGATCACTAATCATTCAAAAAAATGCTTTAAGTTGAATCAATTGGGAAAATAATACACCCAAATGCGGTGGACTCTTTGTTTGTGCAATGGTGCTCTTATTATCACAATAAATAGTAAGAGGCATCTCTTACTTAAGATCAAGATCAACAACTATCATCAACAATCATTTAGCTTCTTTTGTTTCTTCACACCAACAATGTACTCAATGGTGGATAAAGCACTGACAAGGCATAAGCATGCTATGTACCTTAAAAAAAGTATTATTTAAGAGCTTAAAATTACTAAAAAAGTACCCAACATTGGTATTTGTTTAATGTCTCAAGAACTAATAAGTGTTAAATTGGATGCATTAACCTTTAATAATGTTGTTTTTGTCTTAACCTTGAAAAGTAACATGCTTTTTATGTCTATTTTGAACTTTTGATTTAGTTTTGATGAAAAGTACAAAGATATAGTACCCAATCCTGAAGTATCTAGTGTAGGTACTTTCGTAGGTTCCAAAAGTGGACACCTGTAGCATGCTTCTTACGACTCCACATCACAACCACATTGTACACTGTACATCATGAAACAACAACCAAAAGTGGAGCAAGAATCATTCAAATTGCCTCCTTAATATGCATCAGAGTAGCCAAGAAAGGTACTAGAGAAGGAAGCTCGGGGGGACAACTATAATGAAGGCCAAGGCTAGTGATAGCTTTCAAGTATCGAAGTGCTTGTTTAAGGGCATACCAATGCTTAATGGTTGGTTCAGAACAAAAGCTACTCAATTTGCTAATTGTGAAGGTCAAGTCAAACTGGTTGGACACCATAAGATAGTTAAGGTAGCCTATATCACTGTAATAAGAAATGATTTCCATGTACTGGGGCTCAAGATTAGAAGGAGGCAGAGTGGCAGAGGCCAAATGCGAGCTAATATTCATAAAATTTGTAGTGCCATTGCAATTGAGCGGATCAAATATTTGTAGGACTTCAAGAGTGTACCATTCCGATCAATAGAGGTTGAATGATAGGCACAATCATGGGTGATCTGGAGGCCCAAGAAGCTGCAAAATTTTGGGGAGTTAGTTATATGGTGAGTGGCTGTTAAGGCTCTTTAAACAAAAAGCAAGTCAGAGGCCCACATGGTTGTTGATAAGGATCGTATCGTCAATTTGGAGGCCCAGAAGTGAGTTGTTGACATTTGATATGAAAATTGCAATCAACTGTACTTCTAGAGAAGCCACGGTCAAGCAAGAATTGATCTTGTCTAACCGCTCAATACCCTTCTGGTTGCTCCATGTATACTACCTCATGAAAATAACCATAGAGGAAGGTTGATTGGGCATCCATTTCATGCACCTCATAGTCATTTGTAGGCTTGCAGCAACTAAAGCAAGAAGAATGCATATGAAGGCCATCTTAACCACATGGGAAAAAGTATCATAGAAATCAACTCCATGGATTTGAAAATTCACATGCCACCAGCCTTGCTTTAAACTTGTCCAATTCACCATCTGCATTTAGCTTAGCTCTGTAAACCCATTTGAATCCAATGGCTCTTCTACCTGCAGGAAGTCCAACCAAACTCCAAGTGCCATTTGGGTCAATACTGCCGATGATTCACAAGCTTTAAAGAAAGAGGTAGGCATGGAGAAGTTAAGGTGAGTCATTGCAGCTTGATGGTAGGCTAGAGCTCAGGACGGGAGGTTGGCTCCCGTGTCTTTGAAGAGCAACATAATGGAGTGATAGCAAGATGTTCAGTCACAAGTAGTGTTGGAGCATCAAGAGCCTAATGAAGATTTGGGTTATAGGTAAGCAAAGGGTTGTGATCAATTGTAGGTAATTTAGGTAAAACAAGGACTGAGGATGACGATTGAGAAAGTTTAAGAAGAACTTGGTGTTCATGGAAAACAACATCCATATGATAAAAAGATTATGAAAATAAGAGGATTGACGAGCTTTTAACCTTTTTTCTTTTGACGAGCTTTTCTTTATTTTTATTTTTATTTTTATTTTGGTTTGTTATGGAAGAAGTTTTTTTGGTCCAAGAAAAAAGAAAAGAGAAAATCAAAAAATATTTACAGCTTCAAAATGTCATATAGGGCATTAAATGTTTCAAAAATATCAAGTGCTTGATATTCATAAATCCCATAACACACCAAAACAAACAATTTTGAATTCCTTTTTTTTTTTTTAGTTTTATATTGGTCGTCCAAGACGTGGTTCTTCAGCATATATGGCTATGGCATTGCCGACCCTTTTTTGGCAACCAATAAAAGCATACAAACAGCACAAGTCTTTCTTCATTCATGCAGCGGCCTATCCTCGAAAATATGCCTTTTCTGATTATTCGTCCGATTTTGAAGTCAGAGGCTTAGTTTTGAAAGATAACTTACGCTTGTTTTCAACCACGATAATCATTCAAAAACCATTTTCTACAAATGAGGCCAAGCCTTTTGGTTCCTTTCTTGCCAAAACTCATTGGACTTTGTTGTCTTACGTCTAGCAAATTGGCAAGATGGAAATATTTTCAGACATTCACAAGAGGCCTATACTGCATCCTCTCGATTTTCATCCTCTAGTTTTGTCAAAGAAACTTTGACCATGCCCGATGGAGCAACAATTGCATTCTTTAAAAAGTTCCTCCACAAGGTCAAGCAATCTCTCATGCAAACTCTACATCATGCAAAATCATAGGAGCACTCACTACTGGGAAAGAAGAATTTTCAAAAGATTATAGAACCACCATGGAAGGTTACAATAGAATTTGCAGCAGAAAGAAAAGAAGAAAGAGCAGCAAATAAGGGTTGACGTAGAGACAAAATTGAAACTCTACAATCCGGAATACCTGGCCATAATAATCTAGCTGATTCCATATGCTGATGAAAAGCACTCAGAGAGAGCTTTATAAAGCACCAAAAATTGTCTGATTCTGACACCCGAGGACGGAGATACGTCAAAGACTGCCCAAAGCAACAATATGGCGCCTTCAATCAACATCTGTACTAATGTCCATTTGTTGCACCCTATTCAAAAATGTCACTGCACTATTGAAGAACCTCTTTATCTATTTTTATGGCACCTTTTTCAAAGGCCTTTATTACTTGATATAATCCTCTATTCATAGTTCAGCAAAAACATATACGCATAAAAATCACCTACTTTTATTAAAACCTTTTTTCCCAACAAAAAAACTGTAAAAAGCAATTTCGAGCGTAATCACTATAATTTGTAAAGATGTAGTGTTGAATTGCAATGGTGGAAAGAAGTATTGGGTGTTGGAAGGAGCTGGAGTGCATAGGCCCAATAACAAAAAATACAAAAGGTGGTTTAAATTTGTAACTGCACCATGCTATAATTCATAAGGATGCATGTTGAGAAATAAGTGGATTTTTTATATGAGTAGCAGTATGGATAGTTGAATCTTTGAGAGCATGATTCATACGTTCCAAAATGCAGTCTTGTTCAAGAGTGCCCGCAATTGTAAGGCATCATTTGTTCAAGAGTGCCCGCAATTGTAATGCACTGGATGATGCCATGATCAAGTGTAGAAGGAAGCAACTGCCTAGGTGTGTATTTACTACTATTGTCTGTCCTAAGGCAATGGATTGATTGACCAATCTGAGTCTGAATTAGATGGAAGAAGGAATGAAATGTCTGAACGTTTTTAGATTTTTGCTCCCATACCTTTTGCTTATCACCAATACCAATGTTTTTGGTAATATTGAAGAGTTACGTATCATACCTTTTGCTTATCATCAATACCAATTTTTTTGGTGATATTGAAGAGTTACGTATCGCAATCTTTCTCTGATTTTGATGCATTAGAGACAATTGAACGGCCTCAATTTTGCATCTTTGACGTTGCCTCCACTTTTTTGTAGCAACCTTTCTTCATTTTGTAGCATCTAAATCTGCACCTTCCATCTCCATCATTTTTTGCATGTCTATATCCGGATCCGCATCATCCATCTGCAAGGAAAAGATCTTTGACACTAAAAAAACTTGGAACTAATCATTATACTATAGAAGAAAAATAAGGAATAAGATTATCAAATTCAAACCTAAACATGAGTTAAAGAGGAAGCTGTGGAACAAGAGGGTTGACCTCCCATTTCCTTCAGTTATGTTTCGGAACGCAATGCATGAACAACGCGTCCCCAAAAGAACAGCCATTTTACTTAAGATTCGACCAAATTCAAATTTTTTTTTATCTTATTGCCTTTAATGCAACTCAAATTGCCTCCAAAAATATAACAAACTTAGCAACGTCTAGTCCTAAATTGGGGGGACAAGGGGAACACAAAAAATGAGCCGCCATAGTGTGCTTGGAACCTGTCAAAGATCAACTGGTATTACGGTCCAGGAAACAGCAAAATATCTGAACGGACTGAGAGCTATGGCGGCACAAAGCACAAGGATGTGAAGATATTAGAGGCAATAATACCTCTGCAAACCATGACTACAATATATCCATTGCTCCACTAGTCACACATGTTCAAATAAAACAGAGATTGTCTTAAAAAGGTCAATTTGTATGCTGCCAGTAGCATTTCAAGCTCTTCAACTCTAGTTTCTGACACCTTATCAACTCCTGATGTTACAATATTATTGACATTATTTTCCAGTAGTCCTTCTCAAGGAGATGATACTAAGGAGATGACACTGGAGATACTAGAGCTTAAAGCAAAATCCCATGAATAATGCATCATTCCAGTTTCATAGTGACTAATAGGAGCCATACCAGGAATATATAGAAGACTCTTTAACTGCATTATAAATGTGTAAAACTTTGTTATTGCCTCAGCCACTCAATTCTCACTCTAACTGCATATTTCAGTTGAGAAACATGAACATGCCGTCAATATATCCCTTGACAGTGTCCTCACAAAAATCCTTATACTGCTCTTCCAAGACCTATTTTGTTTGCCACATCTATAGGCATGCACACTTATTTAGATGTCAAGAAATTTATTAACTAGCCTATCAGCAGGCAAGTTACATCTAACTTATATGAGGGAAGGAATCTCCACACTATCAATGCAATAATTCTGCACATGCATCAAGCATTTCCTATTTGAAACATAGAAAGAGCCATGATGGAATATACAAAATATGTTCAGCTGCTTTGGCAGATTTCGCAAGGCAAAATAGAAAGATTGATAAGTTAAAATATAAATTGGTTGTAGTGCTTTAATGCCTTCTTCTGTGCAACTTGTAACCTCAAACACATCCTTCCACCAATTATGGAGACACGTGTGATGATTGCTCACAGAACTAACCTGCTTTGTTGCCCTTTATTTGACAGCCCAGGTAGTAGACTTTGTTGTCATTCTCCTTGAGATAAGATAAGTAAAATCAGGTTAGACAAGCTTCGAGGTTATAAATATATATAAAACAAAAGGGCACCAAGAGCATAAATGAGATTATACTTGATAGGACCATAGCGGTTGTTACCGCACCATCTGGACGTGTGTCGCCACTGCCTTCCAAAAACTGTTGTTATTTCTCAAGAATATGTTTTTGGAGCTTCTACAGCAATCCGGCTCAGTGTGGGAACAAAATCTTCTGGATTGAAATATTACCGTCGTCTCCTTCGCTATAAGCAGTCAGTCAGAAGAGGAGAACCCGAGAAAGAAGGGAGAGACTTGCAAACACTTGATTTCTTGTTGCAAATTTCAATTTCTAATTTTCTCAGCCGTTGATGGAGAAATTAGTAGATCGGACGACAAATTTCAATTTTGGCTGACGTGTCGCGGCACGTGGATAGGCTAGAATTCAAGGATTTGGGTCACCTCGAGTTAGCCCCGCTAAACCAAACTGATTTTCTATGAGATGCCCACCATTGCTGGATATGACGACTTGAGTTGAAAATAGTTTCCTCAAACTCAAAATTAGTTGCTTGTCCTGACATATAGTTAGAGGCTTCGGAATCCAGACACCATGCTTGAGCATTAGCAAAATCTGTTTTTGTGATGAAGACCTCTTGCGAGAGAGCACCTTCAGTCTGTGTGTACTCAGATGCATGCAGCTTTGCCTTCGTCTCTTCTGCTTGAAGTTTCTAGCAATCAAGTTTGACATGGTCTTTTTGGCGACAACGATCACAGCAAGGGTGCTTTGATTTAGAAGAATCTGCCTTCTTCTTGTACGCTCTGGGTCTGGTACTAGATAATAGGACTACATCACTAGTTCCAGTTTCAAATTCAAGTTGGCGTGATTCTTCCCCTAAGAGTTTGCTCGTCACACCATTCCAGGTTAATGGAGCAGCTTGATAAGATGGTGGAAGACTAGATAACAAAACCAAACAATTATCCCACCAGGTGCAGGACAAGCAGCCTATGTCCTAAAATGTTCTTGCACATTTTGGACAAAAGTTAGAATGACGTGCATTGTCAATCTAATCCATAAAGTGCTCTCATTTTGTCAATGTGCGAATTAAGAAAAGCCCATGCTTCAAACTTTAGAGCATGGATTTTTTTCTTGAGCAATAGACTTGTCGAAAAAGACAATCAGCATGGCGTTTTATTATAACCAATTGCCAGCACGATGTTTTAATCCATTTCAGAAAAGGGTCACAACAAGAACAAGGGGTGCAACGATGTACCAAGGTCTCCAGTTTTCACAGCGTTCATGCTAATAGGGCAATAACTCCACATTGTTTCAACTTTATGCTTTTCAACTTTATGCCATGTTGCCTGTAGAAATAGAGGAGCTACTGCCAATGCTTTTCGTCTTCCAAAAAAGCACAGGTGACTGCATTGGAACAAGAATTATCCACTAAGGAGAACTTGTGAGACCAATGCTTGTCAATGAAAGGTCGGCTGATTATTCATTCAGATCTCATTATCCATTTGTAACTGCATGAGATTCCATTCTAAGGCATTAGAATGGCACTTTATATCCATAGCAATTCCATAGCAATTACATCAACTATATATTCAGTGCAGGCGGATGGAGATAATATCTCTTCTTTTTTCCTTCTTTGACTTAGCAGCTTCAGAAGATTATTCTGGATCACGCCGTACATGTCCATAAAATGGCAATTACATTTATTGAAATGTATTCTGACTAATAGAAAAGAAATACATGAATCATTTTGGGATCGAAAGTAGCATTGATCCCAGCTCTGTACATCTATTACAAATCTAATGCATCCCGTGCTTCCATAATGCTTTGCAAATTATTTTCCTCCAACTAATCCCATTGTTAAGCTTAAAATGGAGATGGCATTCAGCATTGTCCCATAAATATTGTCAAATTTGAAATCGTACAAGTGCATTTGCATATGTAATGTTGGTAAAAGTGATGACAGAAGGTAGTCTGTAGCATGCTTGCCGGCTTTTGGAAAAGAATCGCATGATTTTATGGTTATAGAATCATGATCACTTTGATTTGGTTTCCTGACTAGGACAACTGCTGAAACACCTTGACATTCTTCTCACTTGGATATGAATTCCTGAATAGGACAACTGCTGAAACACCTTGACATTCTTCTACTTAAACCGAATCTGCCAGCGACAACAATCATGTACAATCATTAGAATGCTGGATTAGATGCTTACATGATGGATATCTGAATTAGATGCTTTACTTGATGATTAGTGAGCATTGCAGCTGAAAGCACTGTATGCCTACCCACCTATCACCTCGCAAATTGCTTGACATGCTTGATAAGAAGAAATAGGAACAGGAATAAAGAAAAGTTATGGAAGATATCAGTATATGTTGCCTAGCCCTGACATCACTAAGTATCCTTTATCATGCTAGATTGGTCAATCACTTGTCATGCTAAATTGGTCATGTCACTTATTGAACACCACGAATCAACGTAGGATTTGAAAAGTGCATTTCAAATATACATTCTCAGTACCATATTATCATTCAGCAGAGAGTTTACTAGTACTAACATAATCCATCCAGCAGAGAGTTCAACGTTAGAAACAAAGATGAAGATTGACTACAGCATACAGGACAGATGCAAAAATAGGCAAGGCAACTTCTTATTCCACCATGTTGTAATTTTCCAATTATGGTGCAAGCTATAGAAATGCAAGTAACATGTAAGCAGACGAGCTTACTATTTTACAGTGCCTTTCAAAAGGCTTGTCTTTGTCAACCAGCATTATGCTCAATCGATGCAATAATGCTGCAAAGATGTAAATAACTTGGGACTGATGTGAAAATACATACCAGTAACTATGATTTGGCAGCCTCTTCCGGTGACAATCGACACAATATATACTCAGATTTGACAGGCTCTTCTGGTGAAAACCATCTGGTGAGATATTAATTTCGAAAAAAATTTGTAAAATGTGAAACTAAGGAAAGATTAAATCTCCTATATGCATGATTTGTTCCCCTTAGAAACGTGTTCCTGACAGAATGGATGCATGGATGCTTGTCACAATAGAGAGCGCAGCTAAATATTTATGTATCTCTTTCCTTTCCATTCACTTCCTATTAAAGGGTCTATCCAGCACAATAATTCTTTGACAAGGTAACTTTTATATATGTTAGGTTTTATATATGATAAAAAAGGGAATATGTTAACTAAATTGTTTGCAACTCCTACAACAGCAAGTTCAAGGATTAGGTTGGACTGATGATGAAAATACACAGCAGTAACCATCAATTCCAAGAAGCAATTATACTCACATTTGACAGCCTCAATCATCCACCACAGAGGTGAAACTTTAATTTCAGAAAAAACTTAGTTTAAATGCAAAGCATGTGGAGTCTCCCCTTCTTGCTCAAAGAGCAAGATGTTTCTGATATAATGGATACAGAGTTGGGCACAATCTTATGATTCTCAGCTAAGGATTGTTGTATCATCTTGTTCTCTTCCTATTAAAAGATCTATCGGACAAGCATATCAACCTAAATTTTTTTATATATGAGAAAAGCTGTCGGACAAGCATATCAACCTAAAATTTTTTATATGAGAAAAGCTCACAGCTTCATTCAACTAACCTCTTCGAATGCCCAGTTTAAACTTGTTTACAAATCCTACAGAAAAAAACCCACTTCACAAGGATTAGGATGTAATAGGAAATATATGATACAGAAAAAAACCCACTTCACAAGGATTAGGATGTAATAGGAAATATATGATACAGATTAGATAGATTGCAAGGGGCCGCGCGAACGCGAGCCCCCACTACCACAAATTATGACGTGCACTCTCCCCTTGGGGAGATGCTAGAACAATCCACGCCCTGGTGCAATGGCGCAAACCATCTTAGGCCATCGGCCTTTTGGATCACCGATAGACCCCGCCCAGGTAAGTATGATACAATGTGCCCTCTCATTTTCAATTATAACTCTCCATCACCTTCTTTTGCAACATATTCCTGTGGGATATCTAGTCCCCTAAAAAATCTGCCTGCTGCAACTTACTGGCCCTTCGTGAGGAATCGAAATCAGAAACCTTGCCTTGCCTCTGCACAAAACAGTTCTTCCTGCAGCTCCTACAGCTAAAAAACAGTTCTTCCTACAACGAAAAACCAGTTCAAGGATTAGGTTGTAATAGGAAGGAATTAAAATACAGATTAGATTGATATCTAGTCCCCTAACAATGAAAAATCCTGCCTCCTACAGCTCATTGGATTCAACCCCTTCGTGAAGAATTGGAATCAAAACCGTTGCCTGGCCTCTGCAAAAAACATGTAATCTAACTTTGAAGTGTGCAAAATTTTGGGCCTGCGAAACGCAGGCTATTTAGAGTTCCACTAGCATAGAACTGCTTTATGGGTGCCCGGTATTTGTTATTGGGTCGTTTTCAAAACGCTTTTGCAGTTCGCCTCTTCCACACACGTTTGCGAAAACACGAGTTGAGACTTCAAATCAACGTGAGGCTATCCACGTTGCAGCCAGGTAGAATTCTTGTACACGTGGACTCTTAGAATCATTGGATTTCATCTACGGTCACA
This sequence comes from Isoetes engelmannii, assembly GCA_011763485.2. Lineage (NCBI taxonomy): Eukaryota > Viridiplantae > Streptophyta > Lycopodiopsida > Isoetales > Isoetaceae > Isoetes > Isoetes engelmannii. The sequence goes on along the minus strand of JAANSK020258829.1, from coordinate 10,922 downwards.
GAAAATTAATAATAATGAAAATTCTAGCATGTCTATGATAGCGATGTGAAGTTATCCGACATTTGGAGACTTCGTAATCGAATTGATTTTGTACAGAACACAAACCGATGTGGTTTGTTCTTGCGACAGTCAGGCAGCAAGAAAAATTTCAAGTCGAGTTGATGCCGATGTTTTTTCTCTGTATTTTCTTGTGACCTTGAGGTTCTTCATTTGGTATTTGCCTCTTTTTTAACGCATACTGAAATTAAATTGCTTAAGAATCTTAGTTTCTTATTGAATGCCAAGCCTCAGATGCGTCCTTGTCCTTTGTTCTTTTTTCTCCATATCTCAGCTCGGTGTATAAGGACACAAACGCACCCGAGGTCTGGCATTCAATAAGGGATTGGAGAAAAAGAAAAGAAGCAAACACATTGAGCAATGTAGGTTCATTAAATCTCAAATTTTTATTAAAATATTATCAAGCTAAATTTGCATTCACCAACTGTCATTTCACTAGGATCAGGGCTTCGCATGCATTCGTTGCATTTATAATGCCTTGTTGCAACTAAAACAACTTATCTGTAAGTCTCTGATCGGCAACAAATAGAATGATGTCGTGTAGCTGTTGTAGCAAGGATCAAATTGCAGAGCGGGATGATATCAATGGTTTCAAGTAAGTGCCAATCCAAGACCTTATTTAGTTACTTAGTTTTATTCAGGATTAGTCTGAAAGACGTAACCTAGATCAAATGATGTTCATGCACACACATTTTGAAATTTGTAACTAGAGAATGCAACAGGTGGGAGTATGAAGAAATAGACTCTAAGGAATATCATATGGGGCGAGCTCATGTATTCTAAAATTACAATATTAGGATAATTTATGTATTCTGAATTCTGTTCAAGAAAAATACAAGACCTTTATTGTAACAACCTTTTTCTGAGATCAAGTTAAGATCAAAGCAGTTTCTGCAATCTGAAAGCTTAATAGGGAAACTCATTATGGATTACTGCTCATGATAGCATATTTACCTTGAACTTTCTATGAAGTCCACAAATTCAGCAAGTAGCAACGTGCAGAAGTAGGCTTTGAAGTTATGAAGGCATAATTCCTAAGGAAATCGTAGACATCCCTCACTTCAAGTTTTTCTTAATAAATGCCATAGCCTAAAGGTGCTGGCATATTGGGGCTTCATTGTGTTGATAAAAAGACATTAGTTATGAAAATGGGCAGTGATGCTTCCTATAGAAAATGGTGAAGTATTTGGCTTCAAATTTTATAGTGGCTGCATCTGTTTTCAATTTCAGTCTTGGTATATGCCAATGGCCCATGGAACCTTGTGGTTTCACTGCTCCTGCACACTGTCGAGAGCTGCTTTTATGGTTATTATGCAATTTTTAAATGGTAACAAGGAAAATCTGGGCTTGTTTTTTCCTGAATTATACTCATTTGGTATGATGGACAGTTGTTGTATGGGGTGTGGGCGAGTGCTCAATGACAACAACTATTCATCTGATGTTCAGTTTATTAAGTCTGCTTCTGGGCATTTACTTTGTTATCCTTATTCTTTCTGTTGAATGCTTTCTACCAGCCATTCTTCTACTTAATCTTGACACTTCCATCTGCAGAGTCATGTCATGGGGAACTTCATAAGACAAGGGCAATACAAGACATATTCTGGTCTTGCAAATGGTTCTGGCACTCTTTCTGGTTACCAGTCAGCTTCACATGAGAGAACACTCGATAAAGGTCATGTTGGTTTTTTAAAAGCGATGGAGAATTATATCGAGGCACATCTTGCTATTCATGCCTAGGTGTTAATACTCTTGTAATACTACTACTATGTCTTGATTTATAGGAAGGCAGGAAATACTAGCTATGAATGGGTGGACGGGATGATACCACAAGTGCAGCACATAGGCTTTATGTAGCTTGTTTCTACTTATATTTTTTCCTTTCTTTCTGAGATATTTATGGGAGATTTACAATGCTGGTTCCTCTGATTGTAGTTAGCAGTGGAGAAGAACTTCACTAGAGGCAAGAGGACACAACAAATAGCAGCTGCAAGCCTGTGGTAAAGCCAAATGCGATACTTATGTATTATGTAGCCTCATTTATGTATCTTATATTCTTAGTCAAACAAAGAAGACCTTCTTTGACAGTTTAAGTATATAATACTGCCTAGGCATCTTAAAATGCAAGATCCTCTAGGCATCTTAAAATGCAAGATCTTCATGCTAGCAATATTCAAGGGACACCGGCCGTCAGGCCTTTTATGTAGAAGCGGGGAATCCGGTGGAAGGAAACATTATTCCATGGCTAATATTGCTTTGCGGCTTGTTCCAAGTATGAAGCGGGACTGAATACAGGTTTTTCCCTAAGTAGTGTTTCTCTATGTAGATTGTTTGATGGAAACAGAATAGGAGTTCATGGCCATATAACATCACCTTTGTGCACTCAAAGCCATAAATAAGTGCTGAGAGATATAAAGCTGCGCCACACACACCACTTGGCCTCCTCCCCGTTTACAACAAAAACTAGAATTCATAAGTACATTCTTCAAATATACGAATAAGAAACTAGACAAATAAGACTGTATCACTAACAGAACCAAAATAAACAAAGAAAACATTTTATCCTCTTGTCAAAATAAACAAAGAAAGCATTTTATCCTCTTGTGTAGGTCACTGGCACAGTTTTGTGTGCATGATGTCGCCCTATTGCTTCAAACAAATTCTTAGTATAGCTGTTGTTTATATTATTCTTTGTTTCTCTAATAGACATTAATATAATCTCTCTTTCTTGATGGTTCTTAACTAGATAAGTGTCGTACATATATGTGAATCCACCCTGAGAAAGCAGTCAATTGAGTTTGAGAATATTGCAATAGGAAGCTTAACCGTGAGGGCTTGATATCAAGCTCATGTTACCATGTATTGCTTAGCCTGAAAAGATGTTTGTTCTGTTGTTTGTAACAGGCAGAGGAGTTTGAGAGCAAGACGAAAGAGCTTGAATTTCAAGTCCAATCTGTAGCTGACCATATGTAAACGTTAGGCCTAGCGAAGAAAGAGTTATTATAGAGAGCTTCTTGGATAAAATGATACTAAAGCTGGGATGTGGTGAAGCTTTCACTAATAACGTTAAGAAGTTATTGTACTCTATGCATACATCAGTTTTACTCTATGGCGAGACCTTATCTAGTTTTGAAATTAAAAGAGGCATCAGGCAAGGATGTTCACCGGCGCCTTCTCTCTTTGATATAGCTGCAGAAGCATTCCTGCAAATATTTCTTCAAACGTCAAAGATCTTCCTAGCCTTTTGTATTCCAACTGGAACTCCAGACTTGGCGACGACTACTCTCAAAGTCAAAGAGGTCAAAGACAAGAAGAAATGGATCTTCCTGCACGAGGCGACCTGGTCTAAGGTGATGGCTGTCATGAATAAGTGGGAAGGAATTGGGTGACGACCAAGACGTTCTTCTAAACTTCATGTATGCTGTAATTATTGGACCACGAATGCTCTTGTTTATATTATGTTGTTTTCTTGACAAGTAAAATCACAATGGCGATCCTCACAACCCTGATTCATTTACTCTGAAGTGCAGATAATACTTCAATACAATAATACTTCAATACAATCTAAAAGAGGTTGTATTTTGGTGACCATGAAGTTGACCGTAAGCAAAGTATATTATTTTGCGGTTATTGAGTAACTTGAAGGCCAATTTGCTTCAGAGGCACTAAAACAGTTTACAAACTACACTTTATAGGCCTGCTCCGAGCTACTTGGAGCAAAACAAGATTGTATGGTTTCCAAATTAATGAATTGGTGCTTTATAGTTAGATGAAAAATGGTATGCAGTCATGTTGGAAGAGACAAGGAATATGCTCAAGCAACAACAATAGGAGCTCAAAAACTGAGCCAACATTTGAAAAGATGGAAGCTTTCAAGCAACAATCTAAGTTCTGCAATGTCAATTCTTCTGTCTTCCCAAAAACTAGCACCAAATCCATGGATGAAAGTGAAGATGATGAAACATCTGCAAGTGCTTAGAAAGATGTCGGTTTGAAGTCTTCCTCAGAAACTAGAGAACACGTATGCTCTTGCTCTTCTAGATTCAGATTTTGATTACCAGTCAAATACTTGAAGAAAATGATTAGAATATGTTGCTTGAATCGAAGAAGATATTCCAGTCAGGTTGCCCTTAAGGTCATGCATCGACATAATTTAGAAGGTTAGGCGAATAATAAGTTTCCTATATTAGTCATGTTGGCAATTACTTCTTTGACTTAAATTGTTTCATAGAAATTTAGGCAAATGTTGTCGATGTGGTAATTGAAAAAATAAGGTTAGATTTCAATAACTCAAAGAGACTTAATATCCTAAAAATACATACATATTTAGCTATAAATGAGCAGTTATTACCAATTTTTTTAGTATTCTAATATGGATCACCGGGGCTAGCAAGGAATTAGTTGATCTACAAGAGTGATAAGGGGCGAATCTATGATCCTAAACACTTAGTTTTGTAGGAATGGAGACGAAGCTCTAGATTTAAACTTTAAAATGCATGGCTAATTTAAGAAAGGCAGAAGGATGGAATGTAAAATTTTGGCAAAATAATAAAAAGTATTTTCAATAATAACCTACTCACTTTTTTTCTTATTGAAGGCCGTCAGTCTATTCATCATCACATCATGATTACATTCTACTTCACTTTATTCTACAGAACACATGGAAGCCAATGCACTCCCAGCCGCGATCATTCTGATTCTATGCTAGGAGCTGCTTTGCATGTGATTATCCATTATATAAGGACCAATTGATCATACTTGAACCCATGACCTCAGGGCAATGGAATTTTAAGCTCTCCATTATTAGACCGACATTGGCCAGGTTTGAACCCGTGACCTCGGGTGTGGCGGTTTAAGGTCCTGCCAGTAGACCATGTCCCGAAGGACTAACCTACTTAGCTTAGTATCCTGACTTCGAAAATATTCAAAATATAGCCATTTAGCTATAAATAGCCCCTTAAGGGCAACCCTGATTCCAGTTATACGGATATGGACACAAATGCTCGTTAAGGTCAGCAGAGAATCTCAAACCTTAAGAAACATGCAAGATCTTCTTTCTGTCCCCCCCCCCCCCACCTTTTTTTGTCTTCTTTGAAAGACTTGTCATTTATTCATGACACAATCTCTTACGCATTATGTGTATCACATGAAGCCAATCTACTCCAGATCACGATACCTTATATAAGGAGCTGCTCCATATGATTGTATATTACATATGGCCAATCTCGAATCTGTGGCCTCAGGCTAATGGATTTCAAAGCCCCCATTAGTAGACTGATGTTGCTCATACTCAAACCCGTGACATCGGGTGTGGTGCTTTAAGTTCTCTTTGTGATTTGGTCCCATAGGGGCCATAACACCTAATAGATAAAAACCATCGACATCAATTAAATATCCCCTTAATCCATTTTGTTGTTTTGGTGCATATTCATATGAAGCGTGCGACGATAGGCGCAGCTTGAACATACATACATATGCCAAAACGTTAGTACAACCATTGCAAAATAAGTCGTATGTGTCAACAACATATATGTTTGTCTACTTTCACAAGTCAACCCTTCGACTACAAAACAACAAGGGGTCTTTATTTATTTGAATTATATCTTTGTTTGCTACTTGATTTTTTGTGGGATACCTATTATGCATTCGAAGTGGGTGGACAGAACAAAGAAAGACACAAGCTTGAAGTAAGAAAACCCAATTGGGTAGGCCTCATCCCAGGAATGCCACACATGATTGATAATTTGGTATTCCATTCCAAACATGATGGATAATTTGGTATATAGGAGGATCTAATACAGGAACAACAAAAGTCATGAATTGGAGTGGACTTCAAATATTGCAGAGAAATGTGTAGTACCTCCTTGCCAAGTATAGCTTTATGAATGGTCCCATTAGGCACACTTAACCAACAAAGCTATTGACCAATTTAGGAATATGTTAGTGGAATGAAACATTATCAGCAATGTTTACAAACATATGGCAATTTAGAAGATGGACATGGGTCACTTGACATAAAAGCCCACTGCTTGCCACACTTGCATTAGCATTCCTCATGCTTGTGCAACTGAAGCGCCGCAGTGACCCATGTCCTCTAAGAAATCAAGAAGCTTGGATGTTCCAAAAACAAGTGTTTAATGAAGTGAGTGACAAATATATAATCTATCTGGTTCTCTCTAACATATGCTCAACATGGCAATGATAATAAAGCTTAGAGGACGTGCGACATTGCAACATGATTAGTTCAAGGCTAACGCAACAAGTATTTTGCTTTAATAGCTAGATCTTGTAAATGATAATTTAGAGTTAAATTAGGTATTAGGGAATGCCCTTGTAATCACTAGAATACATCTGGCAGCTTAGAAATGCCATTCGACATAATGGTTGAGTACATCCTTGTTAGAAGTTTTAAGTTAAATTTGGCATTATTAGAGAATGCCCCTGTAATTGCTTACAACGCATATAGCAACTTGGCATCTGGCAGCTTAGAAGACGACGAACATTGGCCAATTGACCCAATGGTTGAGTACATTCTCTTTTTGAATGCGATGCTTATCTGTTATAGTTGGCATGATCTCACTTGCATACCAGCCAGATGCTTAAATTAATGCCATATGACTATTTGATGTAAGCAAGAACACTTGCATTAGCATTCTTGATATTTCTGCAATTGGAACAGATATAGATGAAGGTGAGAAGCTAAACAACAATAGTGCATCGCTATTGTGATGATACACCACTACTGAAAAAACCGTTAAAGCTAATCCAGAAGTAGGCTTCAAGAGCCAAACATGTCAGATACAAGTAAAAACAGCATCAAATCAAGCCAATGATGTTATTCAGCCCCGAAGGACATCCATTACCGCCCAAGTGACCAGATTTCTGCTGCAATAAGCATAACGTCATTGCAAAAGACTAAGCAGACAAGAAATCAATGGTCAACATGATTTCAATCTAATAAAAGGTGCAACAAATCATGCTCTTGAAAGAAAACTTCATGCGACAGTAGACAATTACAAATAGAACACAAACATATCAAATATTTGCATATATTTGATAATATATGTTGACATGGTTATTTCATATGTTGCAAATATTTGATATGTCAACATATATGTGAAATAACCATGTCAACATGGTTATTTCACATACTATATGGCATACCAGGGACTATCTCTATTGTATAGTGTGAAGTCCCAACTCAGTCCACTTGTCTTGAAGAGCCAATTGCTGTTCTTGGGCTGCAGAAACAAAAACAAGAAACATCATCCACAAAAGAAACCCACATCACAAAAAAGAGCTCTCACTTGATTCTTCCATATCGTCTGTTGGAGGGACTACCCCTGCTGGAAATGGAATGTCTGCCAAAAATCACATAGGAATGCACTTATTATTTTGAACATTACTGTACCATAAGACTGAAATAGTGCATACTTAACGTCATCATGTCTCAAACCAACTGGAAATGTCAGAAAGTCAATCATGCGTCGAACTGGAATTGATATTAAAACCCCTATATAAATGCAACTTCAATATACAGGTTCAGAATTAAACACAAAATAGCATATACCATAACGAGCAAGATAATCGTCTTGGCTTGTGTCCATATTTTGTTAAAGAATATTAAAAGGACACATTAAAAAGGGCCATTCAGTGATGCCTATACTCATATATGTACATCCTGGCAAGTTTGGCAAAGAGTGTTGACAATAAAAAGTACTTATCCATTATAGAGGACATTATAGAGGTTTCTGCTTTGTCTGCTGGATATGCCACAATCTTAATTTATCGCATTGCATTTTGGTCTTCCAACATTTTGCTACATCAAGATCACTCCCATTCTGAACACTTCACCACTGTACAGACATTATTTCTTGCATTTGATTAGTTATGATAAGCAAAGTGTGTATCTAATGATCTCATACAAGAATAGGAGGAAGCATAAAGTTACCAGCGTATGCACATAAGAAGAGAAAAAAGGAAGCAGGAGAAAAAACAGGCGGTGTATATTATCTATATGTCAACTGTTTCAATAGCAAAGAGCAAAAAGCACCGCCATGCTATCTTTCAATTTTTAAATCATTTTTGAAATCTAGTTATTTAGCAGGAAATAAACATACCATCGTCAGGAAGCGTTTCCCGTAACCAGTCATCATCAACGATCTCCAAAAGCATTCCCAGTCCAAAATTTTCAGCCATGAAGGATCAGTCGCCTGTGTTTTTTTTTATGGTTAAAAAATGTCTGAGCTCCGTAGCAAAACATCCATAAAATGATCGAAAACTTTAAACGGAGTTCCCCGTAAACTGGGCGGAATACAAACAATGGCTCTGCCTAACCCATTTAATGCTGTGGTGTCGAAATTTAAAGAGAAACAGAAACAGGATTGCAGAGAAGATCAGAAGCTAAATCAAGTGAGAAAGCTCATAAACCTAACTCGAGAAATGACCATAAAGTCTGCTGTGGATCCCAGTGTAAAACAGGAAAATGCTACATTAGAAAAATCTCTTTCCAGTCATGAACGACCAAAAGCAAAATGCCACAAGGCAAAAGCATTGGCCAAAGGCTCAAAGGCAATGGATGCATAAACTAAGTGGATAAATCTTCAGCACACCAATGGAGAGCAAGGATAAGTAGCAAATAAGATAGGGGCAATGTTCCCCTGTAGGACATTAAGGACTTGGCGAGCCCGTTAGGGTGAGCCAAGCCCGCACCCCAAGGAATGTCCTACAGGGGAATATTCACTCTACGTAATGTTAGGGTGGAGGTAATTATGCGATGATGTGGCCTAATATGCACTCACCACGTTGCATTGGCAAGAGAAATTGCCCCTTGAATGCACCACATGACATTATAGGAAATAATATAGGTCTAAAACTGACAATAATTGCCTCCACCCTAACATTACGATGATGATGATGTCCCACCAAGCAAGAGCAAAACCGCTTTCTTGGGTTTACGATTTCCATATGGGTGCAACCTGCTAAATAATCAACTTCTTTCACTTATTGAAACGTTCTTGCCTCCTATCATTACAATTGATTGAGGTAGTAAGCATATCTCGTCTCAACCGCCAACTCAAGCTCCACCTCCACCACAAACTTTGCCTCTACAACTTAAAACCCCATCTCCATCTTCATCATCATAATCTATGAGGCCAGCACCAATAACAATACAAGGAAGACCGGCTCCTCCAAAAACTTCACCATCTCCCACCTTCAGCAAACCTAACCCCAGCAACAAGACCGTATACACCACCTCTAACACCATCCTCCCCCCTCCCCCCCCTCCCCCCCTAGCACCATCAACAACACCAATATCACATCAAGCACCAGCACAAGAACCAACGTCAATTCCAACTCTAACGCCATCCCAGCCATCTACTTCCACCAACAATGATACTCATACTCATTTCGACGCCAATTCCACCTCTCTTGCTCACATGAATGCTATCTTTGATATAAAGGCCGCTTCTGATAACATCCACTCAATGACTGTTATTGACTTGATTATCTTGTTGTTCCGCACAAGATGGTGTATGTGCATTTTTTGGATTGCCAAAGGATCTCATGACATTACTTTTGGTCAGGTTTAGGATCCTGTGGTAAGACCCTAAACTGCCATGTCCAAGGTCACGGTTTCAACGCTTTATTGTGGAAGTGGCCATCATCATTGTATACTTAGTTGGGGAAGGACTCAGTTCATCCAATCCTATAAAAGAGTACTTAAAATACTCTAGCATATTGACGCGTAAGACACCTTATATATAACTTCTTAAAGCGTACAATGAAATGATATATCATATAGAATATCTTCTCAGACACTTGAACATTGGTGTTTGCAACTACATTACCTAGAGTAAAAGGGAAAGGCGCTCTTATAATCCACTCATATTTGGTAGAAATCTATCTGCTAGGATATGATATAGAGAAAGGTGATGGGATTGACTCGCCAAGTAAAAATTCATATGTATGAAGGTCATCATCATGAGGTCAAGGATTCGCGAACGAACGACCGAACGAACGACAGACAGACAGACAGACAGACAGAGGTTGCTCATGGAGCTTATGGGACATAAGACACCCAGATGGGACCTGCCCCCACCACTATATAGCTAAAGTTCACCTATTATTAGTGCGGCACTACCACCAAAATAGATGCTTTGAGGGGATAGAAATGAAATTAAAGGTACATGTTCGGAAACATAGAAGTGGATTTATTTATAGGTGTAGGGCATTTTCGTGCAAATTCCTCTTGAATGAATAATAGATTTTTAAAAACAATGACAAAAATATTGATGGCAATAGACTCTTTTTAGTCCCATTTAACTCCAAATATGGTAGATGAGCTTTGATGGTAGCAAAAATGGAGTTGTAAGAAATTGGAAAGAGAACTCATAATAGTTTGTAAACCGACCCTTTTCGTGCAACCTTTTTCGTTTGATTAGAAAGGTTAGGATAGACACTGTACTTGGAAGACAACAACATCATGCTGTTAGCTAGGGGCAGTCAAGTTAAGGACGTTTTAGTGGAGCTTATATGGGATTACAGGCAATTAAAGTCTTCCATTGCTCTCTGCCTTTGTGATGCGACATTAAAATATTCTTCCTTCCTTCCTTCCTTCCTTCCTTCCTTCTATAAATAGGATGGATAGATAGAGTTTTCAACGTCTAAGGGGCAGTCAAGTTAAGGACATCTTAGTGGAGCTTATATGAGATAACTGGCAATTAAGTCTTCCATTGATCTATAAATAGGATGGATGGATAGAGTTTTCAACGTCCAAGGAGACCAGATTGGCCATGAGACCAAGAATATGTACCACAATAACAGGGATTTGATATGGAGATATAAATGACTATTCTGAAAAACAT
>JAANSK020258818.1:0-12555 GCA_011763485.2 Isoetes engelmannii | reverse complement strand
GTCCTTGTTCTGTTTAAGGACTAAAGGTCCTTGTTGTAATGTGCTGTCGCATGTCCAAGTTGGATGATGCCTCTTTTCATTAAGGTGGCGCGGCATAAAAATATACTTCCTTCCTTCCTTCCTTCCTTCCTATGAAATTATAAATTTCATAAGATAGGCAAAACATAAAAGGGTATTTGAGAGTCCCCCTTTGAAAGATCACTTAAAAAAGAACTAGCAAAAAGACGCAACAAGCAAAAAGGCGCAATAGAAGGCTTAGGCAGTTTTAGGCTTAGATTCAGTTTGATTTGATTGGTCTAAATTGTTGAGGAAAACATTTGATAGAAAAATTTATTAGTTAGAGGAATATTTAGACTATGTATTATATATTGTCTGGATTAAAACTTTGAAACTAATATATCGGCCGTTAAATAGAATATGCATTTATAGTAGGCAAATGAAATGCCAATTTAGAAATGTTTGGTCTTTTATATTGTCAAATTGTGTATCTTTTAAGATATCTATACTTTATATTGAGTTTAAGCTCATCACTAAGCTCATAAATGGCTAAGCAGAATGACTAAGCTCGTTTTCTTGAAGTACTAGTGCATTTTTATTCTGGATGGATTAAATTTGAGGTCATTGCGTTCTTAGGTTCGATGTTTCATTCTCGAGTTGCTCGTATGTTGTCATCAATCACTTATTATATGTTGTATTGCATTCTTTGATTTGATGTTTCATTCTCAAGTTGCCCATATATTGTCATCAATTTCTTCATCATAATTTGCTTTGCTAAAGAGGAGAAGGATGTGCACAATGGTAAGAAGCATATCCATAATGTAAATTGATGCTTAGTATGGAATAAGAATATGGGCTTACGTGGCGCGTATTCATTGGCTTGTCTAAATAAAAGGGATTTTATCCCTGTTCAACGCGGGCGACCTGATAAATATCCGGATCAGGCCGGATCATGCCGGAATCGGAATAGCGAGGCTATTCGAAGCTTCTAAAAAGGCTCTGGGCCTTTTTCGGATCTATTCATAGGATGCTAGGGAGGATTTAAGGGTGTTGGACGTCTTCTGAAAAGTACAGAAGTTTCTAGTGCAGATTGAAGATCCGCCAAGATTGAGTCGCCAGCTCTTCCTTACATCCTGATTTGCATTCCTAAGCCAATTGCAGGTGATTTCGACTTGATCTAGGTTGAATTCAGGAGCTTTGGGCTTGATTGAATTTCATCCATTATTTTGGGTGATTTGCTCGTTCTTGAGCTATACTGTTGTGTTGCAGTACTGGTTCTTGAGGTAGAATCGTTTGTAACTGGGCTACATATTAATCTAGGAGATTAATACCAACTGAGTGTGGGGAGTTCAGAGAACTCGTGGAGCGGGGAACTCTGGGAGTTCTAGGTAGTTTAGTTGTTCATACTCTAGTAGGCTGTGACAATTTGGTATCAGAGCCAGGTTTAAGATCAATTTCATGTTCCACTCCCCTTGACGGAGGTGGCCCCATAGTCAACTCCTCGGGAAACACATCCTTGTATCTTTCCAAAAGAACAAGTAATCGCGGATGAGGTTCCAAACCTACATCAAATTGTTCAACAAGTGAATTACAAGATTTAACACTTATATCATCATCCAAGGTATATAAACCAAAAACTTGATTATCATTCACTTTAAAGACAGTCCTGGCATGAGTGGCCGACAACAATTTCCCAGATCCCACATAAGGTGATCCTTGAATACTAACAGATTTAGAATCAATTAACTCAGAAGTTAACACATGGGATGACCAATCAATGAGCGGACGTGCAGTTTGAAGCCACTTGATCCCCAAAAATGACATCAAACTGCACGTCCGCTCATTGATTGGTCATCCCATGTGTTAACTTTTGATTAATTGATTCTAAGCCTGTTAGTATTCAAGGATCACTTTATGTGGTATCCGGGAAATTGTTGTTGGCGACTCAGGCCAAAACTTTTTTAGAGTGAATGATAAGTTTTTGGTTTATATATCTTGGATAACAATATATGTGTTACATCTTGTAATTCACTTGTAGAACAATTTGATGTAGGTTTGGAACCTCATCTGCAATTACTTGTTTTTTTGGAAAGATACAAGGATGTGTTTCCCGAGGAGTTGACTATGGAACCACCTCCATCAAGGGGAGTGGCGCATGAGATTGATCTTGAACCTAGCTCTGATACCAAATTGTCACAGCCTACTAGAATAAGATCAACTGAACTACATAGAACTCCCAGAGTTCCCCGCTCCACGAGTTCCCTGAACTCCCCATGCTTAGTTAGTATTAATCTCCTGGATTAATATGTAGCCTAGCTACAAACGATGGTTCTACCTCAAGAACTAGTACTACAACACAACAGTATAGCTCAAGAACGAGCAAATCACCCAAAATAATGGATGAAATTCAATCAAGCCCAAAGCTCCTGAATTCAACCTAGATCAAGTCAAAATCACCTGCAATTGGCTTAGGAATGCAAATCAGGATGTAAAGAAGAGCTGGAGACTCAATCTTGGCGGACCTTCAATTTGCACTAGAAACTTCTGTATTTTGAGAAGACGTCCAAGACCCTTAAATCTTCCCTAGGATCCTATGAATAGATCCGAAAAAGGTCCAGAGCCTTTTTAGAGGCTTCGAATAGCCTCGCAATTCTGGTTCCTGCCTGATTCGGATATTTATCAGGTCGCCCGCGTTGAACAGGGATAAAATCCCTTTTATTTAGACGAGCCAATGAATACGCGCCACGCAAGCCCCCAATTCTTAATGGTTTAACCATAAAACACTAGCTTTAACATTTTTATATTATATATAAAATGTCAAGTTAACATACGGAATATTTGCCATAAGTATGAAAATACCCCAACACTGCCCTAGGCAGTTACTGGCACTTAGGTCATTCCATAGGTCAAGTGCAACTTGCATCTAGGACCGTAACAAGTTATGTGAAGGCACAAACCCTGTATCCTATAATGCAAGCCAGGAAGCAGTCTCATGCCAATGGAAGGCCTTGGTCAGATGCGTTACATGCTTGAATACAATATAACACAATACTAGACTTTCTCATCGGCCAATGCAAGCTAGCAGCGAGCAAGGGCTGTTGATGGATGCTAAGAAGTGGTTAGGCAGATGGAATATATCTTTTGAAGAGGCTATGACATATACAAGGAGACATCAAAATGTGGATTAACCAAAAGGTGATAGAAAAACTTTAGTTGAACTCGCCAATTAAGATGAATAACTATATACAACATAGGTATCCAAAACTGACACATGCTACACTTACAATCAAGGATTTTGATTGGTAAAAGGCATGCATTATGCTACACTTATAGTCAAGGATTTTAATTGGTAAAAGCATGCATTATGTTGGATGCACCTCAGTTCGCATAGACTTGGAATTGAAATGCACACTTTAGGGAAAATCCTAGTGGATTTTTATGGAGACAATTGATGAGAGTCATGTGCGATTACACTCGCACATATAAGTAAAGAACCTAATAACACGTATTTGTTCTAGGAATAGGTTCATTTATTATAGAAGTAATACAATATAGAGAATTGTACAAAATGCTACAGATGTATAAATGGGACACAGGTGATACAGATTCCTTGGGCATTACAACCCCTTGCACAAGATATAAAAAAACCTTTTCTTGAGCAGGCACAAGTGCGACTTCACCCTAGATTGTTGTGTGGCTTCTCTTGCTCCGGCGCTGGGCGCCTGCGCCTTTATGTCCACGTTTTGCTGAGCGTTTGGACAAGCGCCTTAGGCCTTTGTGCCCCGTTTGGTTCTGCTTTAGCGCTTGCCCTGGCGCTTTAACCAGCGCGCCTGTTTCTTTGTTGTTTCTTTGTAGCGTCAGAGGTGTTTGAGGAGCTCAGGTCGCTTACTGTTCCAGAAGATCATCAGTGGTGATGGAGTATGTTTCAGCGGTCGGCATCGGCCTCCATGCACCAGCGCTTAATTGCCAGGTCCCAGCACCGAATTTGAAGGGGAGTGGAGGAGCACCGGATTTGAAGGGGAGTGGAGGAGGTTTATCAGCTTGATGCGCTCATGGTGGATTTCGAGTTCTATAACAGTGTGTTAGGATGCGGATTTCACCTACAGCGCAACAGCTGCTATTTTTGAACTTGTGAGCGCTCACGTTCATTATGGCTATGGGTTTTCCCCAATGGGGTTTTTTCATCCGGGCCCTGATGGGCATCCTGTGGTTCACGAACTTCGATCAATCCTGATCGGTTCCAAGACTTTGGTCCCTGTACTGTTTAAGAACTTCGGTCCCCCTTTGTACTGCCTTGTGGCCATCGCATGTCCAATTGGATGCAGCCTTTGTGGCACGACGTTAAAAATATATCTTATCTTATCTTTATCTACCACAATGCAAAAGCACCTTGCCCTTTTCAACTCTTTTTGTAATTTTGATAAAAAAAAATAACTTCCGAACAATATTACTCAGAATATATATAGAACCAAGAGCACTGTGAAAGGACACCCTTCATTGATTATCTTTTTCTATTTCTTTTGTGGGGATTACCACCCCATTAAAACTTAAAACATAGATCCTTGCTTTACAGTATGCCAATATCTCATCTTGTAATTCGCCCATTACAGCTTAAACCATAGATTCTTACTTTACAATATGCCAAAGATCCCATTGACATCCTTTAACCTGCATCCTCGATTTCATGATCATTATCATTATCTCCATCGTAAAACTCATCGTCTCGGTGCACGTGCTTATCTTGAATATGTTCTGAAATTATATGGCATGTCACTACTAATAAAATAATTCAAAATATGTTCCAGATTTCCTACTTACGATCTAAACGTTCATCTGGACTTGGATCTTCATCATAGTCGGGTAGGTAACTATCAGGTGGCACCTGCATGTTTTGATGTTGGCAAATGCCATACAATTAATGCAGGGACAGTAAAGTCCAATTTATCCTTCCAGCATGCATAAGGAAATAAATTAAACTCTAAAAACTGACAGGACCCTGTTTGGATGTCCATCTAAAAATATGTGCATAACGGTCAACATAGATGAAACCTCATGCATTTGCACTCCAGGTGCATGCTGAATATTGCGCAGATTTTCGAAGACTTGCATTCTTAAACTATTCAAATATGTCTTGGTATTCATGTTTTCCTGTATAAACATGCAGGCAACTTTTAGACAGGTCAGCTGACCCAACCTGAGAATTCATATTTGCTTACCATAAAGTTCCCAACATTTCTTTTGAGACTGCAATCAGGCTTGAAATACAAAATGTAATCATTATCAGGGATCTCTGCAATAAAAAGGTACAAATGAAGCTGTTAAACAGGACCGACAAAAGAGTAAAAAGCATATATCGCACGGTTAATACACCATTCGGAAGTTCAGTATCCAAAAGGGCACCAGTTTCCACAGTCCAACATCGAGCAACATTTTCTTTTGTGTATCCCCCGCCACCAGTAACCTAAACAAAAAAAAAAATATCACATAGGTTTTGATACAACACTAGCCTTTATACAGACGACGTGCGTATAGAAATCAAGTTTTCGTTGACACCATTAATCAAAACTTCTTTTTAAATAACCTACCAAAATAATCTTCCATCGCTACACAGTTTTATGAATAATTTTTTAAGAGAAATTTAGCACAAAAGAAACAGCCCGTTCAAGATTTCTTAAAGTAGTTCTCCAACTAGAAAAACAGTGCAATTGTAAATTGCAACATCAAGCGAAACTTTAGTTATCTATAGAACTTTATTTTTCAAGGGGTGTTCATGGATCATTAACATTAGTAATGCTGATGCCAATTGAAATAAAAGGCAATAAATTCTGAAAAGCTTACCAAAAGCGGCAAATTGAACTTTTTCACAAACTTGACACATTCGGCATGTCCTGCACCAACAGAAAATATTTCTCATAACTGTTGTTCCTCACCAAAACTAGCTAGGTCAACATATAGGCCAACATATACAAGCTAGTACCACGTTCTGTCTTAAATTATATCAAATTTTTAGAGACTGTTGAAAACACAAATTGACACCTCTGGATATAGTTTACCATCAATGGACAAGTTAAAACAGCCTAAACGGTCTCCAGCCAAAGAGTCGGCTCCACATTGGAGAACTATCGCACCAGGCTGATAAAACTCTACCACTTTTGATATTATCTGCACTTTCAGTAATCATCTCAGTAATATTATTGCCAAGAAACATGAAATCATCAAAGGACTTAACTAGTCGAAACATGCGGGTGAAACTCGCATCATCAATTCCGTCTCTTAAAGGAACATTTATTGCATAATTTTTTCCTTCTCTTTCTCCCGTATCCTTCCAATACAAAGGCACTATTATCAAAATGGGCAGCACTATCCTGTCTGAAAGAACCTCAAGGAAATTGAGGTAAATGGCAAGCAGCATACCTTCACATCACCAGTTCCGGGAAAAAAGTTATCCCCGTACTTGTGAAAGCTTACAGTCATCACCCTGCACATTGTAATCACCAAAACGGAAACAGAACATGAGAATTTAGGTGCGGCAGCTGCAATTATAGACACACCAGCTTAGCACACAAAAAGTCTGCCTCATTTCTACAAATAATGACCTAAAGTGCATGTTTCTAGGCGAAGTTACAAGACCACAAACAAGGTTGGCTGATGGGAAGACTTTGCTCCTGATGTTGTATAGATTACCATTCCAAAGAACCAAAAACAATATCCTCTGGAATGACAAGATACTGCCACTCGTACTCACATCTCTTTATGGGTGCCTCTATTCCTGAGGTAAAGCCAGAAAAGAATTGAAGTTGTGATGAAGCCAAAGACTCGCTTTAATCAGAAGCAAACGACCTAATGATTAGTAATAGAAATCCAAAGAAGCTTCATAAAAGCAACGGACAGCTATGACCTTCCCTGATGATTCCATACCTGTCTGTGAAATAGAAGGCCTCCTCTACACCATCCCCATGGTGAACATCAATGTCAATGTAAAGCACCCTCGCATGATGCTTCAGAAGCTCCAAAATTCCAAGAACCAAATCGTTTACATAGCAGAATCCCGAAGCCTCACATTTTTTTGCATGGTGCAAACCACCAGCCCAGTTTATTGCTATATCACAGAGCCCATTGTTCAACCTATGTGCAGCATCTGCTTGTCCAATACAGCACCAAAACAAATACATGAAATCAATTCACTACAATGCTATCAAACAAAAGAATTAATGCCATTCTATTCCTAGTGACAAATATTGATGTCTACCATTAGAAAGTTATTTTTCTGTCAATAAGACTACATATGCCTCCAAGAATCTATATCTATGCCTCCAAGAATGTCAATTTCTCACATTTGTTACATAGTTACATTTGCCAAGTGAACTAATCAGTATTTTTTAAATCTATCCTAACCAATACCACGATTACCATTGAATTGCTTTACATGCCAAAGGCATCATCAAGATAGAGCATACAACCAATCAACAAATTCTTCCTACTAGATAGAAATTAAGAACATGCATACCAATTGTTCCACCAGCATAAATTTGACAGAAATCAAATAGATTATCAAATACAGGGCAATCTTCACCCATGTTATCTGTAAACAATAAACAATGCTCGGGATGAGAATAGAAAATGGCAACAACATTAAGAAATGCAAGATAACCCAAGCTTGAGCAGTGTGAAGACACTTCCCTAGCTCAATAAACTTCCGGAACATTGTTTAGCATAATAAGTTAATTTCCATCTGCCCGCAATAGCATGCTCTACAAAGGGCTCCTTATCATGTTTGAATCTCTGAAAGCTCTTTCATAAATCTTTAACACATTGTAAACGCAAGGTCTATTACTTTTACAATTACTTCAACGGGTAATTTAAAAACTTGATGTTCATAGGATTGACATCTGATCACAAATGGCCATTTTTCTTTATCTAAAGACGCCCTTACCTTTTCACCTTGAAAAAAGATTTTTCTCACTTGCATTACAAATGAGCACTGCAAGTTTATAAAGGCATTTCCGCTTGTATGCACCTTGTAATCGCTTTCCGAAAACAGGGAGGTCTAGGAATTATAGTACAAGTTGTTCAGACAGTGCACGGGTGTATAATGCCAGAAGTTATTGTAATGTTCTAGCTTCTCTTTCGTTAAGGCTAGTTCATTTCAATTTCTACAGATTTGCAAAATTTCTTGCAACCAGATAAAGCGAGATTGTACTAAGAGATAAGAAAATAAATGATTTAAGAAAAGACGTAATCATAGCAACAAGCAGTTAGTTGCAGCTTAGTTAGCGTTCACATTCCAAATAAATTAACACTAAGTACTATGTATAACCGGAACTTCTGCCCTATTTACATCCACATAAAACAAGTACTGCTTTATATAATAACGAGGTAAGATATACATCTTTGAAGCTCTGCGGCATATTGATCTTGTGTTTCTGGAGTAATTCGATGTAAAAACTCAATGTAGTCCGTCGAATGGAATTGAGAAAGCTCCACCGGATAGGCTTTATGTGGCCTCTGACATATGTTAACGAAATATTATAAGCACACGCATAATCTCTAATCTGTAATTTGCTTACTTACATATATTTCCATCTTGTTGTGAAGACCATATGCCAAAACAAGACTGTGTGTCATGCAAAGCCGATGAGGTTTCATTGGATGATTCGGACCATAATACACGGTTCCGACATCACCTGAAAAAAAGACGACGATGAAATATGTTGTTTCCGCCACTTCTACAACCTAGTCAGGGTCTAAAATTTGGAATTCAAACAGAGATGAGCTTTAATGTAATAGACATCTTACCATCGTAAAAGTATGAAACTCGATTCTTGGTAGCGGCCATTTCATGCCCAAACTTTAGGGTTTAAGAAAGAACGGCATTCTACTGTGATTCATGGGAAACTTGAAATTCTTTCGCGGTTGTTAATTATTACATTTTGGAAAACAAAAAGTATATTTGTTTAATAATCATGAAATATAATAATTAATTAATTAATTATAACCGAGGAAATGGCATATGCTACCTACGTGTGGTTAATGTCCGACTAAGCAACTCCACTGAGAGTACTGGCGATGGAGAAAACCCTAATCTGGTATTTTTTCTGAAGAAGGAGACGATTGCTCAGTATGCACCTCTGGGAAGCATTTGGCAGCTTTAGAGCAGCTTGATTCCAACGTAGTGCCCTGAATTTTGGTTTGATTATGGCGATTTTCTACGCTTTGATAGCAAGGGGTACGGTGGTTCTCGTAGAGTTTAGTGCAGTTGCTGGCAATGCCGGAATTGTGGCAAGGCGTATTCTCGAAAAGCTTCCTCCTGGTTCTGACACTCGTATATCTTACTCTCAAGACCGGCATATATTTCATATTCTCAAGGCCGATGGTCTCACTTTTCTCTGTATGGCGTCAGATAGTTTTGGAAGTGAGTATCTCATTTTTCATTCCACACTGAAATTCATTTCCCTCCTCCTCTCTTTCAAGGGCTAGCTTCGCAATTTCTTCGGTTCTCATATAATCTGTAGTCTAGCTTGTTGTTTAAATTTGTGTTTCATATTGTATTTATGGTATGCCCAGGAAGGATTCCTTTTGCATACTTGGAAGATATTCATATGCGGTTCATGAAGACCTATGGGCAGGCTGCTCTTGTTGCTCTTGCTTATGCAATGAATGACGAATTTTCAAGAATTTTACATCAGCAAATGGAGTATTTCTCAAGCAGTCCAGACGTAGATGCTATAAACAGACTCAGAGGGGATGTAAATGAGGTGAGTCTCATAGCTGAGATACATTGCTGTACATATTGCTCCCATTGTTTTCCTTTCGTTTGATTTATACTTCATTACATTTGAAGGTTTGGACATTGAGTAATGAAAAGCAAAACAAATTATCAAATAGGTTCCTTGGAACAGTAGTTACCAATTAGCTTGATCAGTACTTAGGTGGCAATTTCACTTTCCTATGAGGCAGAGCTGGCTCACACAATCTGTCCTGAAGGGTTGACTCAAATAATCTATTCTGAACTTTTGTTCTCTCTACAATAATGACCATCTACGATTTCAAGAAAGTTGGAAAGGAAGTATTTTGTGCAAGTTTATGCAGGTAAGAAGATGAGCCTGCAAATTATGGACGTCGGATTTATTTCAGTTTCCCTCTCCTGGTCCCACGTAAACCTCTTGCAAATAATTTGCATCTGCATGAATTAGGCTTCCTTGGGCAGATTATGTGGCATATAGCAATCTATTATAATGCTTTTGAAAGCTCTTGCAGTTCTTTTTATAAGTTCAGTCTACTGTCTAAACTCTTTAGTTTCCAGGTACGTGCTGTTATGGTTGAAAATATTGACAAGGTTCTAGAACGTGGTGATAGAATCGAATTATTAGTGGACAAGACGTCTACAATTCAAGACAATGCATTTCGTTTCAAAAAGCAGTCTCGCCGACTTCGACAAGCCCTTTGGATGAAAAACGTTAAGCTCCTGTATGTTTACTCACCTATATTAGAGGCTAGAACAGATCAGTCTAACGTACCAAAACCCGAGATTAAATAGAAGTTAGTATTTGTTACTTACCTGTGTGCCATGATCTACGTTCACTATTGTTGCAAATGTTTAAGTACAATATCTCAGAACTGGGAACAGAATATTAATAGTGCCATGAATTAACTTGACTTGTGGTGTACTATTTATGCAGGGCATCATTGACATGTCTTATTGTTGTTTTGCTCTACATCATCATTGCAATGTTTTGTGGCGGCTTGACATTAAAATCATGTAGAACCTGAGGGGTGCTACATATTTATTTATAGTTGGCTTCGCAGATCTGATGAACCTATAAATAGACGCTTGGAAAAAAAAAATGTTATCGCAAGAATACCTTGTAAATTACAAACATATTCTTTGACGGTTTGGATGACCATTCTCGTGGGAAACAAACTTAATTTGTATACGCAAGAGCATGAAGTGCCCGTTGAAGTTGGAAGGCAGGCCCTTTGTGGCTCTTGAGCAATCTTGTGTAAAGATGTGAAACCAGATTTTCTTATAGTGAAAGATAATTGTGAATATTTTCATACTACAGATCATAGTGCAAATGCATCCTATCGTTAACGTTCTTATTTAGTGTTCCTCGTATTCTTGAATTTGCCAAACTTAAAAGGTTAAAAAATGAAATAAAATAAAATTTGTTATTAAATCGTGCATGATTTGCATAGGTTATGTTTAATTGTGGCTCCTATTTTTGTTAACCCAATCATATCTTATTAATAGATAGTACTTTCCACTTGGAAAACATCTAATTTTGTTTCATTTGTAAGTGATGAGAGTCAATTATAAGGGTGGGGTCTATCATACAACATTATCACTCAATCTTGGCCTCAATCGAATAGATAATATTTTCCACTTGGAAAACATCTAATTTTGTTTCATTTGTAAGTGATAAGAGTCAATTATAAGGGTGGGGTCTATCCTACAACGTCATCACTCAATTTTGGCCTGACCGTCCCAGAATATGCCACCTAGGATAAAATTTCCACCATAGATCAGGGCCTTAATTTCAAATATATCCACCATAGATCAGGGCCTTAATTTCAAATATCAAACTACCAGTAAAGCAGGTTTGAGGAAGGAGTGAAGAAAACGAAAGATGGCAGCGTGCATAAATGTGAACGAAGAGTGGAAGCAAAACATAAAATATTGTGGAAGTACACGTTGAAAAGGAATTGTTAGATATGTCTTCACTACTTAAACCCTTGTAATGAACAACATGGAGAAGAAAATTGAAGCTTAAACTAGCAAGTTCTTGAACATTTTCCTAGATATGGGGGGACATACATTAAAGAAGAGTTTCTTAAATGGCAGACATCAAAGAATGTTTACAACCTACTCATTTGAAATGCGGAAAGGGTTCTTTATTTTAAAGTAGACTTAATTCATAGATATATTTTCTTGTTATTGTGTAGATAGGCCCTATTTTCGTAATGTTCCGTGTACCTTGCATCTGATGGTCCTTTCCAATCTACCATGTTCTGTACAATTCTATAATAGCATCGATCAAAGCCATCGGATCGAGATTCTAGAAGGGGGCGAGCATCACATGCATGCATTGCATGCATTTTCTGGTGGGAGATCGCTATTTTAGGCGTGGTTCTTCAGCAGCATCTCATCGGTGCTTCCTCGTCGTCTCTCAGTAGTACACTGTTCTCCTCTTCTCTTTGAACCCAGGCAGGGGGTGGGCTTCTCTCTGCTTGGCTTGAACAATTTGGCGTCTCTTTTCATGCTATGGCATTTTCTTCTCAGCTTTACCTCTTCTTTGGCCTTCATCCATTGATCCTCGTCCTCGATCCCGTTTGCTAAAGAAAATTCTCTTCTTTTCGGGAGTTTTTGTCATTTTTATGCGAGCCCCATTCTAGAATAGCATTGATCCGAGCCATCGGATCGAGATTCTAGAAGGGGGCAAGCATGCATGTCTCGCATGCATGCATTCTCTAGTGAGGGATTGCTATTTTAGGCGTGGTTCTTCAGCAGCATCTCATTGGCGCTTCCTCGTCGTCTCTCAGCAGTACACTGTTCTCTTC
>JAANSK020258807.1:0-12555 GCA_011763485.2 Isoetes engelmannii | reverse complement strand
TAGTTGCTATCACTTGGGCATGTACCGTCTCATAGGCCTTTGGCCTCCGTGGACGTTAAAATATACTTCCTTCCTTCTTAATTAAGATTATACTTATTGTAGTTGCTAGATCTTTAAGAAGTCGAAATGTTATTTCAAATAGAACTTATGAAGTAGACTTTATATGGTTTTTTTAGCCTAAAAATGTATTTGCACTTCCATCATAACAATACCACAATACCCATTACTGTAATCCTCCAACCAACATTTGTCTCAAGCTTGCCCTAGTGCTTAGCAGATTCATCTAGAAAAATCATTTTTATTTATTGTACTTTGATAGATTTTAACAGCTATCACATGCCTTCAAGTACAACAAAAGTCTAGAAAAATCATATTTATTGTTTGTACTTTGATAGAATTCAACAGCTATCACATGCAAGTACAACAAAAGTCAAGAGCATACCACAAAACCTAATTGTACATCCTCGATGTCATCCAAAACCTATGTTTCTTTTAGCTTAGCTCACCATCGAATCCAAAAACATAACTAAGTTCTTTTTATTGTGTAGAAATAACCTAAGCCCTTATGTCACAGTCTATTTTTAATATGCAAGTTTGATGAATGACTTAGAGCTTCTATGTCTAGCCATGCACCTGCTAGTGCACTTCTCATGCTCCAATTGACCTCTTCTTCCCATTGTAGATTCTCCTATCGTTCCTTCTATTCTTCCCTTTAAATATCTTCTTTCCCAATTTTTCTTTGTTTTCCCTATCATACCCTTTCCCCAACCCTGCATTCCTGCTAGTTTTTTTTTTTTTTTGGGTTCTGCGTCGCAATCCTGGCTCGCGTGCTCTTGATACATTTTTTTATTTACTCCATTAAAGGTATGTTCCATTGATGTCTAGCAAGCTGGCTATGGCCGCCGTCCGTAATCCATTCTGCAACATTTTGTATTGCTTCTGCGGCTAATCATTACTCCAAGGATCATGTTTGCAGCAATTCGGGCATTATAGAACTGGGGGGTACAATCTTCAAGCTGGGCAATCTTTCTATGGCAGAGGTCGTGTTCAACAGCTGGAGCGAATCATCGAAGCTTTTCTAGGATTGATTTTTTTGAAGCTTCCATTGCACCCCTGTTCTGCCCCTAATATTGTCAATTCTGACCAGACAACAGATGTAGCATTGAGATTTCACGGCTCGGTTAAAAATGAATGGGAAAATAACAGTTTCGATTTGTCTCTAAGGTTTTGTTTCGTGCTTATGGATCATTTAAACAATTTTGTAGATGTAATGTCATTTAGTTCTTCACATATTTTGCGCAGTAAAAACTTCACGAACTCCTCCACCGCCAGACTGCAATAGACTGCAATGAATCCATGAATGTTGCAAAGGCAAGTGCAGCCTAGGATTTGGACTGGGGAAACTAGTTCTCATAATGGTAGATTGAGACTTTTTCCATGACGGCTTCATCTGCCATAGATTTTCTTAGCCTAGGATTATTTAATTCTTTTAGCCGGGTGGTGCCATATCACTTAATACTAAAATAATAACTCCGTACCTAAGGAATTATATTACATGTTTTAGTCTTACCCCTTAGTTATTTTCAATGTTCATAACACATATCCACATGTAACGATTATGTCTATCTGTCTTGTGTAGGGAGATTGGTTGTGCCAAGGTTGTTTGATAGCAGCAAGCGGTATCTCCATGTCCCTGCTCTCCTAAACTCATTGAACACTTAGTAATGCTGATAGCTTGATAGGTCTGGTAGCCTATGCCCTGTATGCTCCATATCTCCATAAGAAAGATGGATCCATATCTGCAGCAATGGAGTTAAGACTATATCTTTCTACTAAAGGGAAGCTCCGACAATTCCAGGAGACCATACGGGGGCACAATTCCTGCTTGTGGACGATAGATGTAAATGCACATGGAGTTGTTGTGGCAGTAGAGGAGACAATATGCAATGCATAAGCAGGTGAAGCAGCAGGAACAAGAGGAGTGGCAAGAGCAGGCAGAGTTTGGAGCACTAATAGGAGCAGTAGGGGGCGTTGGATGCAACCGCCATTGGAGCCGCAACAGTAGCAGCAACTTCTATAGTTTTGTGCAGAAGGACCCCGAGGGGTTGCAGTAGCATGATGCAGTGCCTCTGTGACCTCAGCGTCGCCATTCGAAAGATCAAGATCTTGCCCCGGATCAATCCTGTCTCCATCCACCGTCCCCTCCCGGCAATGATGAATGTTCCTAACTTGGACCAACTCTTGCATGAAACATCATATGGGAGAGGACTAGAGATTGGAGGCATCCAATGAGGTTGTCCCATGTTTCTTCTGGTAGACCACGAACCACCACATTGTGGCTCACCCATCTCAACTCTTTTTTTTTTTGGACCCTCGAAGCAATATTAATCGTCTCGGAAAGTGTTGTCTTCTATCTAAGAGGAGCGGCCTGTGATATGTGTTGGGGATGGTGACGCGGGCCTTCGTGATGGAGCAGCAGTTGCCTATCTGGATTGGTGTCGGACGGGCATTTTAACATGTGAGGCAACTGCAACATGTGATATTAGTTGTATTTTATGCATTTGTGCATATCATATTTCAGAAATTCATTTGCTTAAGATGGTATCTTGAATGCTATGTTTCTATTTCCTTACAGTGAATTGGCATCTTCAATAGCAAGCTACATCAAGCAACAAGGTCCCACATCTTATTGCGCAGTTGAAAGCCGCATCAAGCTGCAAGGTCTTATATCTTATTGAGCAATGATCAACTTGAAATGTTGAACCTCATCCTCTTAGGATCTTGAACATAGAGTACTGATTCCATGACATCTTCATGTTTCTTGTTATTACTAAAAGTACTCTCAATAAAAGCCTGCACCTTTAACTGTTTATTTCTTATCATATTCTCTGTGCACTAAGTTTGACATTTCTAAATGACAGAGAACTGTATAATAATAACATTACTGAGAATGTCATGGAGGAGCTCGGGAATCTTAGTGGCCTAATAAGCCTTGATTTATATCAAAATTCATTGACATCTACAATACCTGTCAGTTTGGGAAGACTAAGAAAGATTAAATAACTATATGTGTTTGTCTTTCCACTTTTTCATAATTGCAAACTTTTTTGTTTCAAGACAATATGTAGAATCTTGGACCAAGTTCTACTGACTTTTTCCAATTAGGACAACATTAAAGTTGATTTTTAATCTCATACTGACTCAAAAGACTATTACACGAAGATGATGAATCAGAGAAGCATTTAGCCAATCCGATTAAGCCTCCATTGAGAGGTTGTGAACATGAAGCATTGTAGCACCATTTGGAGCAAACACACTTCTAGTTCTATATAAGTGTCCTTCCGATAAGCAAAATAAAAAGGAAGCAAAATTCCCAGTGCAAGTCCTGCACAATCAAGGGGGGTTCACATAGCTTTAGCCATACGAACACGATGCATGATCCAAAGTGGATTTTGTTGGGCTTGAACCATACATATACGTCATACATAGAAGGGGTTTTTTGGTGATTCTAGTACAATACCTGGATGAAAGGGGTTTTTTTTGAAAATTTTTAAGCCATATACAAGGGGTTTTTGGCCGACCCCTTGCACACACATGGCATATCCCTATAGAAAAGGTGTACCCCCTGGGTGTACAATGAGAAGCCTATTACACTGCCAATGTCAGCAAACATTTTTTTCTCAATGCAATACTACAACATTGTGCTTCATATATTGGTTTGTTTTTGCTTATGGAAAACATTCCGATGTCCAGATTTGCAAGGAAGAGCACTTTTGCCTGGTGGAGCTATTTAAAGTAACCCTCTTTTTTTTTCTTTTTTTTTTTTTTAATGCCAATGCTAAGGAAAATCAATCTCTTCAGGGAATTGTTATTATACTCTGTTGAGCCAAACATATAAACACTCTTCTATCACAGAGGTGGTGGGTGGTGCGTATGAAACCAAATTATTAAATTACCTGTTCTAAATCAGACCACCAAACCCTCCATGCTGGTTAACTCCCAATTTGATTTGATGCCCATGCAAATGGCAGGTTATCAACTGAATCTTGTTACATGAAGTTCTTTGTGACAATCTTATGCAAGGCAGAGGTTGAAGGAAGCGATAATTGCCGTTTTGCATTTGCTGATATGGGTGCAACTTGCAAGGGAGGTTTATAAATGGTAAGTGGAGTCATATATGAACCTAAAAATACTAGCAAAGCAAGGGAGGTTTATAGAAGAAGCTGCTAGTCCGTTTCGGAGGATAACATTGTTGCATCATATGTTATAGCTAGTGGATGATACCTCAAAATTGGACCATGTTGATGTTGCACTTTCACAACTTTCCAATTTTAAATCAATGTATTGAAGGGCCGCAACCACTAGCAATTGGAAATTCCAGCGATGAAAAATTCGTGCAGACTTAGAACGCATTATAAATCTGATTGCAACCAAATCATGCATGGCTATGCAGGGGATAGATAGATCCACTTACCAATAGACATCTACAGACAGGGCCACAAATGGATGCCTCCTTGCTCATCGCGTCTCAGAATAGCTTTTCTAGCCGATCCTTGCTCCTTGATCACAATTGCAGCTGCTGGCCTCTTCCGGCAAACATCATTTGAAGACAACAATGCTCCACCTATAAGCTCCACGTCGAGCCTTGATCACGCCGTAGCCGCATTAGTGCAACACCTACAACTTATATTATGTTTTGCAGATAACCACTGGCAAATTACTTGCAACAACAGGTTTAGGCCAGTCACAAAGAATATTCGGGTATATATCGGTATATAATCGGAATACCTCATGAACGAGGTTTACCCTTTGGTGGCAACCCAAAAATTGAGAAAAAATCTTTTTATCGGCTGCCATGTATGAACGTCTTCGGCTTTCTCAGTCGTATCAGAGCGGATAGTGTAACGTCAGATATTCTGCTTGTGTTCCGTTGCATTTCATGTGCTCTGCTGTGTTGTCGTGAATACTAAACTAGCAGGAAGCACATGATTCCGAAGTGCAGAAGCTGTTTTTATTCTAATAGGTAAGGCTTGAAAGGTCTGTCATTTTTCGCCATAGAGAGCAAAGACTTCGTTACGTATTTTCTTCATATAAACACGATGGTTTTATAGAGAAGGCGAGGAGGGCACGATGCTGCAAACTTGCAACCCGATGTTTCTTAAGCTAGTAACAGGAGGAGTGATAGCGTTAATGTTATTTAGGGCAAGTGAGAAGTTACTGATGGTATGCCTCTTCGCCTTAAAACTTAGTATTCGTTTATGCATCAGTTAACGCATCCAACTGGTGTTGAGGCTATCAAGCACCAAACAGGAACTGCATTTGATTTTAATTTTATTGCTCCCATTCTGATTCTAAATCATTTATTTAGAGGAGGTTCCATTTTTTTCGTCTTAATGTTGTAAATTTAGATCAGGTACATGTTGCTTTGCTTGTATCCGTTGATTCCCTCATATTTTGAGGTTGTTGGTCCCACAGGTCTGCCTAGGTTTACCTCCTGCAATGTTATTCAAATCATCCTGAACTTCAAACAATACATAGATACTTGTGGATAGTGCTCTCGGCCAGACTTCTCAACTCGACCTCCATATTTTGGGACCATGTTCATGCCCTATCTGTAGTTTTGCACTTATCTTGGACCAAAGGACCTGAATCAATCGGTTTCCCAGAGGGAGCTTGTGGGGTGTTGCATGCGCAGGAAAGATTTATTCTATTTAACAGCAAAACTATAGCTAAAGCAACATCCTGGCCTAGAATATAAGTCAATATGTGGTAACCATGTTGCAGAAGTAGGGGTAGCAGAGGATAGCATTTTTGCGATAAATTGCGAGGCAATACAATGCCCTTCAGTGAAGATACTATAGAAGATATTTCAGCGAAGTACCAAGTAAGACAATCTGAAGTCCGTCAAACTGTTTTTTTGCTTTTATCAGAAAAGAAAGTCTCTGAAAAGTAATTTCAGGACTTCTAGAAATTAGTAAAATAAGAGGCATAGCTGTGCAGGGGAACACTAAGAAGCCTAAAAGAAAAAAACTGATTCCAGGCGCCCATCAGGGGCGATGAACACGTTGAATCTACCCTTGAACTGGCAAAAAACGCTAAGAGAAGGCATGAGTATAGTTGTGTAGTAAAATTCCAAGGAAGCTGGCCTTCTCCTTGTGAAAACGGAAATCTTCCAGCTGGCTACAACTAACACGACTACTCTTATTGCTAGCCACATTTATGCTCCCAGTGTCACCAAAATGGTCATAAAAATCTGGAAGCTAAACTTCTCTTTGAGATAAAACCTCTTGATAAGGATTTCAAATGAGTTACAAGTTTCATCAGGGGCTAGAATTCGTTTTACTGGCCCCTCAAATTCGTTTTCCAGAGACATATCTCACCCTCAAATTCAAATGATGCACATCCACATAAAGGGATGCACGTCCAAATAAAGGATGCACATTCTTTAGTATTGAGGGTAATATGTGTATAATATTAGTTTCACACATTGATCTTTATGCTACATCACCTGCCACTACCACGATAGATAATTACCGCTATCAAAAGTTAAAAGTTGGTAGGGCAAAATATGGATGAGATGTTGCTAGTGTTAAAAAGGTCTTGTGATTCAACTAGTTGTGATAAATCATGTTGCAGTAGCGAAACTTATATTGTCTTTTAATTTAGCGAACGTATCCCTTCCATGCGTCTGGTCTCGATGCTTTCTAGGTGCTCTATAGTTACTGTAAGGAAGTAAATTATAAGTGAACGATGACCTATTCAGAATTTATTGGCCATTAAGCATTTGGCAATGTAGAAGGTGATGAGAGTGCATACTTCATGGATAGAAGGCGCTTGATACAAATTATTTGTCCACGAACGTGTGTAGGATCAGCCATCCTATGTTGTATTATGAGATGTGGAGGATTAGTTTTTTTTTTCCTTATTGTTTATCTGATTGTATTTTAGTACCTATACATACTAAAAGCTAATACATGTGCAATGAAGGTGGCATGCTAGCCTATACATGAAAGAGATATTTCTATTCTGGTTATGCACTTTTGTACCAGAATGTCTAATGAAAATATTTCAACTACTGGAAGCTAAACTGTTTGATAAAGATTTTAAAGGTATGAGTCTTATCAGGTTTGTGTCCTATGTGTTGTTGCATGCACAGGAATTGTTTGTTTCTTCTAACAGCTAAATTATAGCTAAAGCAATGCGTCCTGGCCTAGAATATAAGCCAATATGTTATTTAACCATGCTGCAGAAGTAGGAGTAGCAGAGGATAGCATTTTAGGGAAATATTGCGAGGCAATACAAACACTATACTTGAATGGAAGATACTTTAGCGAAATACCAAGGAAGTCAATCTGAAGTCCATCAACCTGTTTTTTGCTTTTATCACGAAAGCAAGTGTCTGAAAGGTAATTTCAAGACGTCTTAAGTTATCTAAGAACTGATTCCAGTCGCCCATCAGGGATGATGACTACCCTGAATCTACCCATGAACTGGGAAAAAGCTCAATGAGAACATATGAGTATAGTTGTCTAGAAAAATTCCAAGAAAACTGGCCATCCCCTTGTAGAACGGAAAATCTTCCAGCCACTGCACCTACTGCACCTAACATGGTTGTTCTTATTGCTCACCTCAATAATCACCAAAATGGTCATAAAAATCTGGAAGCTGAATTTCTCTTTGACATAAGACCTGATACGGCTTTTGAAGGTCTTATCAGGTCTGAATCAAAGTTGTCCCCTAGTCATTTGAGAAAATTTGGACCTCCCCTCCAACATGCAAAGTTTGGTGGGGCTCAGCCAAGCATGCTTAAAAAGAAAACTTAGGAGCTTTAGATTTCAAGCTTGGGAGTATGGAGATAAAAGAAATATGTGCTGTGACCAACTGATGATGTTGAAGGTGTTGTTCTGCTTAGGGAATTTAATACTTGACCTGATGTGCAACCTGATAACCATGCTGCAGAAGTAGGAGTAGCAAAGGATACCATTTGGGAAGTATTGCGATGTGGTTTATGTTCGTACTTATAGTTGGTGACATGGGATTATGGTTCAAAGTGGGAGTAATATCATATAGAGGCATATATCACTCTCAAATCCAAACGATTGACATTTAAATAAAGGGATGCATTCCAAATAAAGGATGTACATTGTTTAGTATTGAGGGTAATATGTGTATATAAGATTAGTTTCGCATTGATCTTAATGTTATATCAGATGCCACTACCACGATAGAAAATTAACACTATAAAATGTCAAAAGTTGGTAGGGTAAAATATGAATGAAATGTTGTTAGTGTTAAACGGTCGTGTGTTTAACTAGTTGTGATAAATCATTGCTGCAGTAGCAAAGCTTATATGCCTTTTACTTTAGCTAATGCATCCCTTCCATGTGTCTGGTCTTCATTTTCCTGATTCTCTATATTTACTGTAATGAAATGAATTATAAGGGAAAGATGAAACAATCAGAATTCTTTGGCCATTACGCGTTTCGCAATGTAGAAGGTCATCAAGATTGCGCACTCCTTGGTCCACACGTATGTATACCATCCTATGTTGTGTTATGTGAAGGACTTGTAATTATCTTTGTTATTGTATATTTGATTGTATGTTACTACTTATATTCTAGAACTACATGTGCAATGAAGGTGGCCATGTTGGCCTCTACATTAAAGAGAGATTTCTATTCTTGTTATGCACTTTGTACCAGAATGTCTAATGAGGAAAATCTGGAAGTCTCTTGATAAATATTCTAAAGCTTTGAGCCTTACAGGTTTGGTGGCTTATGGGGTGTTTCATGCACAGAAAAGGTTTGTTTCCTTTAACAGAAAAGCTATAGCTAAAGCAATGCATCATGACCTAGAATATGCTAATATGTGGTAACCATGCTGCAGAGGAGTAGCAGAGAATACCACTTTGAAAAATATTGCGAGACAATACAAGCAATACACTTGAATGGAAGATACTACGGAAGATAAAGTAAGTTAATCTGAAGTCCATCAACCTGTTTTTCGAGTTTATCAGAAAGCAAGTCTCTGAAAGTTATCTCAACACGTCTAAGTTATGTAAAACGTAGTTAAATTAGTAAAATAAGAGGCAGAGCTGTGCAGAGGAACACTAAGAAGCCTCTAAAAAAAACGAGTACAGGCGCCCATCAGGAATGACGACCATCCTGAATCTACCCATGAACTGGCAAACTGCTTGAAGAGAAGGCATGAGTATAGTTGTCCAGAAAAACTCCAATGAAACTGGTCGCCTTCTTGTGGAAAGGGAAATCTTCCAGCCGACTGCACCTAACAGCCGACTGCACCTAACATGGCTATCTTATTGCCAATCCCACTTATCACCAAGGTGGTCGTACTGGAAGCTTCTCTTTGACATAAGACCTCCTGATAACGGATTTTCAAGGTGCACGTCTTATCAGGTCAGCAACAAGCAGAAAGAACATATCTGGTCTGAATCAAAGTGGTTCCGTAGTCATTTGAGATAAGGCTGCATATTGAACCTCCCCTCCAACATGCAAGGTTTGGTGGGGCTCAGCCAAGCATGCTAAAAAAGAAAATTTAGGAGGTTTATATTTCAAGCTTGGGAGTATGGAGAGGAAAAAAATATAACTGCAGTAACCAACAGATGACGTCCAAGGTGTTTTTCTGCTGAGGGATTTAATACTTGGCTTGATGTGCAACCTATAATTAGAAACTCTAGAATAAACATGCTATTGGTGGATGCTATCCATTTGTAAGGAGAGGCATGTCTGAAATAATTTTCTTTAAAATACATAAAGTTTCCACCAATTGTAATGTCACTGTGGAATGAGCATGGGTTTAATTTATTTGATTGTATGTTACTACAAGCCACTATATGCCAAGTCACGCTCGATGGAAAGGATGTAGTTGGTAACAAAAAGGCAAATGTAGGTCTCGCTGTTGATCTGGTGATTCTTGATAATTTATTGAATTTCGTAGCCTTTGACACAAGTGAGATTTCATTCAAATTTATGCCTTATCAACTTTTGATCTTAGATAGTGGTTTGTCGTGGTATTGATAGTTGGTGACGTGGGATTACGGTTCAAAGTGGAAGTAATACTATATAGAGACATATCTTACCCTCAAATCCAAATGATGCACATCCACATAAAGGGATGCACGTCCAAATAAAGGATGTGCATTGTTTAGTATTGAAGGTAATATGTGTATAATATTAGTTTCACACATTGATCTTTATGCTACATCACCTGCCACTCCCACGATAGAAAATTACCGCTATCAAAAGTTAAAAGTTGGTAGGGCAAAATATGGATGAGATGTTGCTAGTGTTAAAAAGGGCGTGCGATTCAACTAGTTGTGATAAATCATGTTGCAATAGCGAAACTTATATTGTCTTTTAGTTTAGCGAACGTATCCCTTCCATGCGTCTGGTCTTGATGCGTTCTAGGTGCTCTATAGTTACTGTAAGGAAGTAAATTATAAGTGAACGATGAACTATTCAGAATTCTTTGACCATTAAGCATTTGGCAATGTAGAAGGTGATTGAGAGTGCGTACACCTTGGATAGAAGTCGCTTGATACAAGTTATTTGTCCACGAACGTGTGTAGGATCAGCCATCCTATGTTGTATTATGGAGATGTGGAGGACTTGTAATTATCTTTGTTATTGTTTATCTGATTGTATTTTATTACTTATAATGTAATATATATACTAAGAGCTAATACGTGTGCACTAAAGGTGGCAAGTTAGCCTATACATGAAAGAGATATTTCTATGAAAGAGACATTTCTATTCTGGTTATGCACTTTTGTTCCAGAATGTCTAATGAAAACAATTCAGCTAAAGTCTGGAGGCTAAACTGCTGATAAAGATTTAAAGGTATGAGCCTTATCAGGTTTGTGTGTTATGGGTTGTTGCATGCACAGGAATTGTTTGTTTCTTCTAACAGCAAAATTATAGCTAAAGCGAAGCATCCTAGCCTAGAATATAAGCCAATATGTTATTTAACCATGCTGCAGAAGTAGGAGTATCAGAGGATAGCATTGCGAGGCAATACACGAAAGCAAGTTTCTGAAAAGTAATTTAAGATGTCTTAAGTTATTTAAGTAGTTAAATTAGTAAAATAAGGGGCATAGCTGTGCAGGAGAACAATAAGAAGCCCTTAAAAGAAAAAACTGATTCCAGTTGCCCATCAGGGATGGTGACTACCCTTAATCTACCCATGAACTCTACATTAAAGACTTAATCTACCCATGATCTCTACATTAAAGAGATATTTCTATTCTTGTTATGCACTTTGTATCAGAATGTCTAATGAGGAAAATCTGGAAGTCAAACTCTTGATAAATATTCTAAAGCTTTGAGCCTTACAGGTTTGGTGACTTATGAAGTGTTTCATGCGCAGGAAAGGTTTGTTTCCTTTAACAGAAAAGATATAGCTAAAGCAATGCATCATGACCTAGAATATCAGCCAATATGTGGTAACCATGCTGCAGGGGAGTAGCAGAGGATACCACTTTGCGAAATTTTGCGAGACAATATAAGGAATTCACTTGAATGGAAGATACTACAGAAGATAAAGTAAGTTAATCTGAAGTCTGTCAACTTGTTTTTTGCATTTATCAGAAAGCAAGTCTCTGAAAAGTAATCTCAACACGTCTAAGTTATTTAAGTAGTCAAATTAGTAAAATAAGAGGCAGAGCTGTGCAGGGGAACACTAAGAAGCCCCTAAAAGAAAAAACTGATTACAGTCGCCCATCAGTGTTGACAACCATCCTGAATCTACCCATGAACTGGCAAACTGCTCTAAGAGAGGGCATGAGTATAGTTGTCTAGAAAAACTCCAACGAAACTGGCCGCCTCCTTGTGGAAAGGGAAGTCTTCCAGCCGACTCCACCTAACATGGCTATCTTATTGCCACTCCCACTTATCACCGAGGTGGTCATAAAAATCTGGAAGCTTCTCTTTGACATAAGACCACCTGATAACGGATTTTGAAGGTACGCATCTTATCAGGTCAGCAACAAGCAGAAACAACATATTTGGTCTGAATCAAAGTGGTCCCCTAGTCATTTGAGATAAGGCTGCAAATTGAAGCTCCCCTTCAATAGGCAAGGTTTCGGTGGGGCTCAGCCAGGCATGCTAAAAAAGAAAATTTTGGAGCTTTAGATTTCAAGCTTGGGAGTATGGAGAGCAAAGAAATATAACTGCTGTAACCAACTGATGACGTCGAAGGTGTTTTTCTGCTGAGGGAATTTAATACTTGGTTTGATGTGCAACCTATAATTAGAAACTCTAGAATGAAAATGCTATTGGTGGATGCTATCCATTTGTAAGGAGAGGGAATACATGTCCTGAATAATCTTCTTTAAGATTCATAAAGCTTTCACCAATTGTCACTGTGGAATGATCATGGTTTTAATTTATTTGATTGTATGTTACTACAAGCCACTATATGCCAAGTCACGCCCTATGGAAGGATGCAGTTTCTAACAAAAAGGCAAATGTAGGTCTCGCTGTTGATGTGGTGATTCTTGATAATTTATTGAGTTTCGTAGCCTTTGACACAAGTGAG
>JAANSK020258796.1:0-12555 GCA_011763485.2 Isoetes engelmannii | reverse complement strand
GTCACTACTCTGTCTGATTGATATCTGGAGACCCCAAGCCTCAGTCATACCATGAGTCCGAGCCTTGGGTAGTATTCCCTTTAGTTGATATGTATGTTGTTGCAGGTTACATGGTGGAAGCCACCCTTCGAGGTGGTATGATGTGCACTATGATTCTTTGTTCTTATGTTGTTGTATGCTTCCGCATTGATAGGTGGATCCCGAGGGAGACGGGATTAATGGCACGTTCGGTCCTCCCACATGGAGCCTTGACCACCATCAAGGAGCTCCGTGTCAGACGGACGACCCTCTGTTAGTTGTTGGCTAGCAGGGGGGAGTGATCCAGTACATATATGGTGGGAGCACCGTATACGAGTTGGGTACGTCACAATGCTGGACCCTTCAAGGTGTTAAGAAGGATCAATGAGGCAGCATATGAGTTAGAGCTTCCAGATGGAATAGGTGTGCATCCTGTTTTCCATGTGAGGCCAACTCAAGAAAGCTATATTGTCCACGGACAATGTGATTGCTCCGACAACAATACCCCTAGTCTTTAGCTATGAGGTAACTCCTGAGGCGATTCTAGACGCATTCAAAGCTGCGAATAGGAATATTGCAGAGTACTTGATCTTGTGGTGAGATCAACCACTCTTCGAGGCCACATGGGAAAGCGTACATGCAGCAAAATCCTCATCGGACTCAGAATCCGTGGAGGCCACTGAAAGAGTAGTGAAGACAATATGAGGTTAGTTACCTAGTACAATTTTAGGACTTGCATCAGGGATGGCAAGTTCGACGTCCGCAAAACTATGAGCTACGAAACCATGGTCACAAGGTGATCCAGGAAACGGGTTTCTGAAAGGACTAAAAGTGAAACCATGGTCACGAGGTGACCCAGGGAATGGGTTTTAAACACACATACTCCCACAATCATTGGGGGCCAAGGATTTGAAGGGGGGAGGCATGTTATGAACATATACATGGGGCAGATCCAACTTAAAATATTAATATAGCTATGAAAGTTTAATTGACTATTAATGGTGACGTGGCATCACCTGATTGGGTGGGCCATTGAAAAGCTCAAACGGGTGACCTGCTATGCGCAGGCCTGATAACGGATGGTCTTCTGGCCATCGAGGAGATCAGGAGAGTGATCGATGGCATGGGAAACTAATCCCAACAGCCATTTCCGCCCTCAGGGAATGGAATCGAACCATCAAACACCAATTTTGGTTCACTATATAAATCAGGCCAGAATTGCATCAAGGGACTGCCTTTTTGCAGAGAAACTCCAATTCCTTTGTTCAAGCATTCTTACTGAATCCTAGAGGCATCAGATTGAGCCAGGGGCTCTGAAACACCGTGGGGGGATCAAGGATCCCGAGGATGAGGCTGTTTGGTATAATTTGATGTGGTTGATTGCTCCAGCAAAACCAAGGTCTATTTCACAAGGTTTGGTGCCTAGAGATTTGATGATGTTCGCTCGTTTCTCATTGTCTTGTTTGCATCTGTTATCATCATCCAAAACTGCTATTTCAGGCCAATTCGATCGGACCATCATCCTCGTTGGTCATTTGATGCCATCGGATCCGACTTTGTCAATCCCAGTGCTGAATCCCGACTTGAGAAATTCCAGGCTCTTCAATCAGATCTTCAACACCATCCTCTTCAGGCACAAGAATGCTATTGGCACTACGCTAATCTACATCGTCAGGAAGCTCCTACTTTTCATGTTGGTGACCTTGTTTGGCTCCTACGCAGGGACCTCCCTATTACACGTCCCTGCAACAAGCTTGACTATCGTCGCCTTGGTCCTTATCAGATCACAGCTCAGGTCAATGATGTTGCATTTTAGGCTTGAGCTCCCTCTAGCTGTTTGGCTACACCTAGTCTTTCATGTTTTGGTACTGGAGTCGTACACGCATAATCCCTTTCCAGATCGAGTTCCACAACCGCCTCCATCAGTAGAAATCGATTATCATGAGGAGTTCGAGGTTCGCGAGATTCTGGACTCTATTTCTCTTGTCGACTGGGAAGGATACTCCTCAAGTGATCGGACCTCGGAACCTGTCGAGAATCTGAGCAATGCTCCTGACAAGATTGCAGAATTCCACCAACGATATCCGAACAAGCCAAGTCCAAGTACCCGGGCCCCAGCTTCGAAGACTCAGCGTCGTCGTAGGAGGGGGATGGTGTGACGACC
Organism: Isoetes engelmannii; assembly: GCA_011763485.2. Classification (NCBI taxonomy): domain Eukaryota; kingdom Viridiplantae; phylum Streptophyta; class Lycopodiopsida; order Isoetales; family Isoetaceae; genus Isoetes; species Isoetes engelmannii. The sequence goes on along the minus strand of JAANSK020258796.1, from coordinate 10,373 downwards.
ATACGAATATTCGTACTATACGAGCGTTATACTCGTATGTACAAAAGATGGTCGTCACACGGATGCAAAAGATAGTTGCATGAGGTAGGGTTTAAACTCGCAACCTTCTAGTTGCAAGCCACATACCTTAGCCAAGTGCACTACCTATTCTCCTTTGGTGGTATTCTCCTGCATCTCCCACATATGCGTGGTAGCTTCCAGGAAATCCTAGAACATTTGGAGTGGTACGATCTGGACCGTTGGTATACATATATAAAGAGAAGCCTCATTCTTGTCGAATCATTCTGGTTCAACGCCAGTCTTGAGCCTTCTAGGCATCTGTCTTTATTCCTGCTCGCCTTCGGGCCATTGTACTTCTGATTCCTTGATCATATATCAGATTCTTGTCGACTGTTTGCATATTTCTTGCATATTTCTTATGTATTTTCCACTTATTTTCCTTGTTCTTCGCGTAGGTTCATGACAGGAGGGGTCGCTACTCTCCTTTGCCTAGATACAGTTAAAGTGTTGGAAGGAATGAAAGTTGGAGAGGGGCAAAGTGCCTTTTGCCGAAGCACTGTGGGGGGATTGGGATGATCCATTTTCCTTTAGAGAGAAAAGTATTGATCTCCAATTGGAGGATCCTAAACAATGTTAAGGAGTCTTTAGGCTCCCGGCTTCTTACCAGTCCTTTGCAACTTTGTGTCTCCTTTGGTTCTTCGTCAATCAAGCCATTGCTTCCCTGGGCTCTTTTCTATCCACTATCAGCTTACCCTAATGCTTCTACTTTCCTCAGGGGGTTGCTTGATGCATGGGACACCGTACGCACTCTATTCCATTTCCACCCTATGGCAAGGAATTTTACTGGAGCTAGTTGTTAGTGGATTCCTTTGGGCGATAACCAAACAGAAGCGCCTCTAATACCATCAATTCATCCCCTGACACAACGGTGCTGGAGATTAGTAGGCGCGCTTACAATTTCTGCATGGTATAATGAGACACGATTGCTGACATGGAAAGAATTCCGGACAAAGTTCCTCCTTCTGAGATGGGATCATGCAATTTGGCAGAAGGTAGTTTCCATTCTTCCTCCTATACCACAAGTAGTAGCCTACCCTCTTTGGGTGATTCATTTGAATGTTAAGGTCGAGCACTTGGCTAATTCGATGTTTAAGATCTTGCTGCTGAGGTGTTGCCCCCCTCACAAAAGTGGTCTTTGGTGGTACCAGTGAACCAACAGAAATTTTGGTCCATAGGTTTCGTCCTCAAGTGTCTGCGGCATGCCCCTTATGTGCTTAGAGGACTGAGACAATTGAGCATTGTTTCTTCTTGTGTCAACATGCTAGACCTGTTTGGTTGTGGCTTCAAAGTCTCTTCAATTGCAAATTAAACAATCAACATGCATTAGTGGCAGTGTACCCAAGTTCCTGGGACAACCTGGCAAAGAGGGCATTTCATCTGGCTTCACCATGGATCATTTGGTCATTTTGGAAAAGAAGAAATCTCTTCATCTTCAAGGGCATTAAAACCCCTGACACTCAGGTGCTTGTTGAAGCTAAGCAACACATTGTCAAAGCCTATACATCTTCGTCAGTTAAGGACGAAGCGAAGAATCACTTTTGGGTCCACTATCTTTAGATCAACACTTCTATACAACTCTTTCCAATACTGTATGTTACAAGGTGGCGGGTGGTTTTGCTCTGGTGGACAATTTCTCCACTGGGTTTTTAGTCCCCCAGCTATGCTTATACTTTCTTTTGATTAATAGAGTTTCACATCCTTCAAAACAAGTCGGTGCTTTGTAGCACACATGTGTACACAGCGTCTGCAATGTTAGCTCCTGAGGGGAAGATGCAGGCTTTGGATAGGATGGTCCGGAACTTTGTGTGGGGTGGGGATGATGAGGGGGGCGGTGGTGAAGGTGGCTTGGTGGAAGTGTCTCCGCCTTCGGGAGGATGGTGGTCTAGCCATTTTGGATTTGGCATTGCACAGCAAAGTACTGGTCTCCAAGTTCGTGTGGAGCATTCTGCAGGAGGGGGCATCTTCTCCTGGCGTGGCATTGCTGTTGCAGTCTTTGCACCATTGTGTGGCGTTTGGGAAGCCATCTATTCACGTAGAGTTGCCCTGGGCATTGATGTATGGTCTCAGGCCTTTCCCGCATGCATCCCCTTTTCTCACAGGGGTGTTGCGGGCCTGGGACCAGGTGCGGGTGTTGTTTCAGCCGGATTATGCTTCAGTGTATCATCATTCCTCAACTTTCTTGTGGGTTCCTTTGCCCCCCTGCACACCTGCCCTTGGCCGCCACTGTGCACGCTCGGATGCAGGCCCGTTGGAGGCGTGCTGGCGTGCTTACCTTGGAGGTCTGGTATTGGGATGGTCGGGTAGCTCCATGGGAGTTCTTTCGAGCGGGGCAGTGACCGGGCGATTTGGGAGCAGGTGGCCGGTACCATTCCGCTGCACATACCTATAGTGCTTCAGGACGATGTGGTGGTGCAGGTTTAGAAGGTGCATCCTGATGTTGAGACTTCATGTTTTGTGCGGTCTTCCTACCGCGCGCTAGTTATCCATGACACTTTGCCTCCTTCAGGCAAGTGATCTCTACAGCTTTCGGGCTCCAGCTGGCGCTCGGTCTGGGTTTGGACGTGGACTCCACTCCCCCCACCGAAGGTCAGGTGCTTTTATGGCAAGTGGTGTACCAATGTATCAGGGTGAATGCCCTGGTGAGCAGGTTCAGGCCAGGGGTGAGTCCTCTCTGTCCTTGTTGTGGCCTTCATCTTGAGTCGGTGGAGCATTGTATGGTCCTCTGCCCCCACTTGCAGGCTGCTTGGGGCTGGGTGTGGGCTCTGCTCTAGGTTCGGCTGACTAGTCAGGAGTTTCTACTGCACTTGTATCCTGCTGCCCGGCCCCTTGTGAGGAAGCAAGCCTTGCATTTGTGTGTGGCTTGGCTCGTCTAGCTGATTTGGAAGTGGCGGCGGTTGTGGATATTTCAGGGGGTTCAGCAGCCTCCAGCCTCTTTGATTCCCCGCCTCAGGCATAAACTATTTCAGAGCTTCTTGGTGTTTTCGGGATCTTGCGGGACTTCCTGGGCATTGTGGATGGTGATGGGCACTTTGTACAACAGTAGTAGTTGATTCTTGTGTATGGGATGATGGAGTGTTGGGGTACCGCTGTCTCTTTGAGGCAACTTACTTTCCTCTGCACTTGCTTTGTCACATTATTATTCTTTTAATTTATTGAGATTGAGTTCTTCAAAAAAAATAAAAAATAAAAATAAAATTTTTTTACTAGAATGTTGTTTGCAAGAATTGCTTATAGATCACTTGCTTAAAATTGAGTGCACAGTTAGATAGCAATATTTAGAGCTGATTACTATTGTACTCATTATCTTTTCTACTCCTAATAAGTATAATATTCTTTTGTTGTTCAAGATGGTGGACACATATTTTCCATGGGAACACATCATTGGTGTCATCAATAAAATCTGAAAGACACTATCTTCTTTCTTCGATACTACATGAACTTGAAATGTCCCATCTACTTTTGAAATAGGGAGCATGCCCCTATAGCTATTTAACAACGATGATGAATGGTGCCTTATAACCAGTTGGTTCAATGATTAAACAGTTACCAACTACTATATATACATGTCAAAATACCACTTGAAATGTTGATATAGTAAAACGAAAATGATGGTTCATAAGACACCCAAACTTATGCTTGACGTTGTTACAACAACTAGTCTCTAATGTCACAATTATTTTATAAACACTACCTATCCTAAACTATGCACTGCAACCAAATGTCACAATGTTCTTTGCGTGTGGCAATGTCAGTCACATGATGTATTGTAACTATAGTAGTCAATTGATACCCTACGCATAGATGAATTAATTCACACAAGCACGAAGATCATAATTTTCAACTTACCCATAAGGGTCTGGTCACATGTAGCTGGCGTGAAAAATGATCTTTAACAAGTCACATCAGGTTCTACAGGCATCATGTTCAGAAAAGCCTCTCCTCATCTAAATTGCCATTGTGTCTAACATGATCAATAATATAGATATAATGCTACAATGTCAGTATGATTCCATAATCTACTGGAAATTGCATCTCTTAGAGGCCAAGCGTTTATTTTCTAGCCGTAAAGATTTGGAGCAGATGCTAGCGTCGATGAATTCTCAGAATGGCCAAAAAGATGTTGATTCAACCGCAGATTAGAAGGAGAAGATTTGTCAAATCTCACACAAATTGTGATGCTGCCCGAAGTCTCTAGTTACATCTCAACCCTATTGTTTTCCTAACGGTTCGACCAAGTGTCTTTTATATGTATGTGCTTAGGTGTGCATCAAGTAGTTCATATGTATTTGATAGCAGTATGTAAGCTGCTGCATCTTCTGCGTCTAGCTCAACATCATGAGATTCCAAGAAAAGGTGCTCTTTTTAGGCATGTCATCTTCTGCAGATGATCTCACAATAAAAAGGCAGTGCCGGAAGCTTGCCCTTACTCTTCATCCTGATAAAAACAAGACATTTGGAGTGGAGCCTGGTTTTAAGCTTATTGTAGAGGCATTAGGAGTTCTGTCAGATAAAGATAAGAGATCAGTGCATGATATGACAAGAAACGTAAGTAACAGCCCTCTAGATGTAGGTACATTTTGGATTGCATGGTCAGGTGCTGCGATTGGCATGCCCATCGATGATACAGAAGTGCCTTTAAGTGATGGCAACGCCCAGGAGACTTATTTATAGTTTGTGAAATGGATATCCATAACCCTGTTTTACTAAGAAGCGGTCTTAAAGTGACTTGACTCATGTGCTCTGTTATCGCATGAAAGTGTTTGACTCACACATTATACATGGTTGTTCAGAAAATTATTTCTACCCATACTAGCTCATCTTGATGCTTAAACATGTTCAACCTTCATCACACTCAAACTTGAAAGCAATTACACACCCAAAGTAGACCATCATTAAAATCTTTCTACTTTCCATTTTAACTAGTGGAAAACCCCATCCATTGGCTCTTAAGACCCCAATTTCCAACAATGACGTTCGAATTCAGCATTTCTATCATGTCGAATTTAAAATAAATCTCTGCATAATTTAACCAACCATATCTAAATAATATGCCATGTAATAGGCACAAAAGATTCAAATGCATCTTGCAACAGTCTTATGAATACTCATTTAGTTAGAGGGTGTCACTTTGAAGACTAACTGCCCATTGTGCATAGGGAAAATGCGTCTTGCAAGAGTTTTATAAAGACTACCTTGATTGCAGAGTGCCACTTTGATGATTAACTACCCATTCTGCATAGGGCACCGACATTCTCAACTGTTGAAGTCAGAATTGGCATTTAAGCCCACTTTCAACATGATGGACATCTCATGAGTTTTGTCTTTACCAGATTGTATGCGTGGAGGTAATATTCTAGAAACTCCTAGAATGTATGATTTTGGATAATTATATTGTCTATAAACAAAACTACACTTATAAGTACGAATTAAAGACTGACAAATAAAATTTAGCTTTGCCACTTGCAATTACAATTTGAATGTGATGGTGAATAGTTGTGGATGTATCGATGGGTTCTCCAACGGGCAATCTATTGATGCGTTAGCATCTTGTTTACTTCAAAATTCTAATGGCCCTTGGTCTTTCATATAACACGGAATATCCGCTGGATCGATGGTCGGTAGTGAGAGTTGGATATAAGACCCATAACAGAGAATTAGGCCGAATTTTCATTAGACGGAAATAACAAAACAAAGTTACTCGGATCCAATCTAAACGTGACATGTCAACGGCTGCAATTCGACTGTCATTCCATTTATCCGGTAGAAGCACATCTGGCACAACGATTATCATTGCCGTATAGAGGAAAGGCCCCTTGGGCCTTTTTCTGGAAGGGAAAGGTGACCGACCTGCGGAGCGGGGAGGCCACCTTGACCTTCCAGAAAAAGGCCCAAGGGGCCTTTCGACTAACGTAGAGTTAGTCTATGTGGCATTCTGCCACGTCAGCACCAGGTCAGCGTAATATAAGCGAAAAATTGTGCGTCAGACTCTCTCTTTCTTGCAGTTACTTCTTTGGCTATGGCGCAGACTTACCGCAGTCTGGCCATGGCGCTGCAACTTTTGAGCGATGGCAAGGGATATTTCTAAAGTCCTTACTTCGTTTTGAGGTGTGGACACTTGTTTTTTAGGCAAGCGCCTTAGTTTCCATAAGTTCTTGTCGGGATCTTCAAGTTTTTGGTGTTCTGGAAGTATTTTGACGAGTTCAAGACCTTTTCTAGTGTTCAAGATCTATTTTGGCGAGTTCAAGATCTGTTTTGGCGAGTTTTGGCGACTCTATTTGCTGCTTAGTTCATTTTGAGGCAACTTCTTGTTGGGTTCTTCAAGTTTCTTCTGTTCTTGAAGTATTTTGGCGAGTTCAAAACCTTTTCTAGTGTTCAAGATCTGTTTTGGCGAGTTTTGGCGACTCTATTTGCTGTTTAGTTCATTTTGAGGCAAGTTTTTGTCGGATTCTTCAACTTCCTACTGTTCTTGAAGTCTTTTGGTGAGTTTTTATGACCTTTCTTGGTGTTTTAGATCTGTTTTGGTGAGTGTTTCATAAGAATCTGCCAAGTTCTTTCCTCCGCCGAGTTCTTTGGCGACTCTGAAACACTTTGGCGACTCTGTCGAGTTCTTTTGGCGAGTTCTGATGCGTGGTTGCAGGAACCCTGAAATACGACTTCCTCTGGCTTCCTGGAAAATATCGCAATTGCCGTTGGCTGCCAGGCTGCCATTTGCCGTTTGGTTCTATCCAGACGCAACTTCTATATTGCAATCTTGGAAGCTGATTTTTCTGCGATCGGGCAAGACCATGGCAACATCTGAAGATTACAGCCTTTGTATTTGTTCAGATCTTATTTTTGCTCTGCGCCAAGAAACATGTTCTTCTCATTTCTAACATCCCAGCGGTGCTGAGGATTCCAAGCCATTTGGCTGTAGAGAGTACGTTCATACCTGTGGAAACGTAAGGACCGTCTGCTATCCATTGTATTCCTTTGCTGTCTGTATTCCTTTGGGAAAAAAAATACTAGAATATAAAACTACAGTGTGTACATACTAGAGAGGTTCCGTGCAGTCAAATTTGTAGAACATGCTTGGTCGATGATGCTTGGTTGTTGCTTGTGATTGGCTGATGCTCCTATTCTGGTGCAAGGAGCTTGTACCAGGGGATAATAAAGGTATAAAGTTCATAAAAACTTGTAGCAGGGGATAATAAAGGAGCTTGTAGTAGGAAAGAGTAAGCAATGCAGAAGTTCAGAAGCAAGAAGAAGACCTAGTTCGGCTCCAACTACAACCCAATTTCTCATGATGGAATTTCATGCGCTATTCCCAATTTTTAAAAGAACCCCATCTCAAATCTTGAAAAGAAGTTGCAGATCAAGCCTTTGTGCCTAGTCATCATTTCAGCCCGGTTAAAAAACTTCCACTTTTTTTAGTTAAGTTCAAAACTTCTGCCACCATTTGTGCAATTAGAAATACAATTTTGATGAGTTTAGAAGATTGAGACTAACAGAAGATAAACACGTATTATTAACAACACAAGCTGTACAAATCTGTTTTGTACATATGTATCAAAGCTTATGTATAATGGCATATTTAAGTTATCAATGGCATATATTTAAGTTAAATTTCTTTAATGGCATATATTTAAGTTAAAGTTATTCAACTTTTTGCTGTTCTTGAAGTCTTTTGGCGAGTTTTGCCGACCTTTCTTAGTGTTTCAGATCTGTTTTGGTGAGTGTTTCACAAGAATCTGTGAAGTTCTTACCTCCATCGAGTTCTTGGAAGTCTGTTGACCTTGTACAGAGTTTGTGCCGAGTTTTGAAGACATTTTCTTGAGGATTTGCCTAGTTTTTCAACGTGCAGCCGCTATGTTCTATTTTCCTTGCTTAGTTTCTTGTTATGATGTTTCTTGTTAGGGAGCAGAATGCCCCTTAGTTTCTTGTTAGTTTCCTTGATGCCACTTAGTTTCTTGTTAGTTTCTTGTTAGGGAGCAAAATGCCACATAGCCTGACTTTATATAACCTTTTGTTTTCAGGAAGTGCAAGGTTGTGGAGCCGGAAAGCTTGTTGAGGTTGTCAAGTTACGACAATGTGGCCTTGTCATTTTGTTATTTCTGTTTTCTTAGGTGTGTTTGACGGAGTTTCTTCTTTATCAGCTTGTTATGGCTGATCTTTCTTCAACATCAATCCAAAGTAGTATTGGAGCGCCTACATTTATTCTGAATATCAATCAGGAGTTGGGAACAATGGTACCTACTATTCTAGAGGATGAAGACAATGAGCCAGACTTTGAGATGGATTTGATGAAGGAATTTGGCGAGGATGAGATAAGGGATTATGAAAATGATCTTGGAAACATGCCAATCTTGTTTGTGGCTGAATCTGATAAGGGAAATAAGGAGAATATTCCAACAGATTTAGAGAAACCTGGAAAGGATGTGCCTTTTCTAGATATTGATGAAGATCCAGCCTCATTAAGTTTCTATTCTTGCTTGCTTACTTTCTATTCTTGTTTACTTTCTATTCTTGCTTGCTTGCTATTATGTTCTTGCTTACTTTTGTATTCTTGCTGCAGAATACAAAGGAAACAGGAGGTTCGTATTGGATTAACATGTGTTGAGGAAGTTCCATTTGAGATATGGTATAGTCCTATCTTTGCTAATGCAAGAAAGGCTACAATTGCTTCTATGAGGAGGTCTTGTAAGACTCCAGGAGTATGTGGGAAAATAAAGAAGGCCGAAGAAATCAACTATAGTTGTGAAAAGGCCCTATTTGCTTACATTGACCATTCAGTTCTTTGTAATAGAGGCTTGCAAAGAAGGTTTATGCTTTATTGTGTATCCATGTTTACCATCAGAGGTAGGGATGAGCTATACAAATTAGTAGTTTCTGATTTTTAGGTTATGGTTGTTGAGGGAAAAGAATGTGTAGAGTATAATGAGAGAACTAGTAAGCATTATGTAGTATCAATGGAAAGATACCAGGAAGATGCCTTCAGATTGCGATGCAGTGCTTTGAGGACGATGTTGTGTTGACATTCAAATGTTTGGTGAGGCATCTTCCTATTCCTGAAATAGATTCAGAACCTCTATTCGGCGTCATGCAATGTATCAATCGCCCAGCAGGACCTGTAAGTACTTAATTTTTGTTTTTTTCTTTTGTAGTTTCTATCTGATTTTATGTTTTATATTTAGGTATGGTACAATAAAAAACATAGGGTCAACACTAAGGTATTAGAAGGCTGGATGAAGTATATGTTGAAAACTATAGGTGTTGAAGGCAATTTCAGTGGAAAATCAGGAAGGAATACTATTATAACTCGACTTGCAAGGGCTAATGTGCCAATTGATGTTGGAATGAACGTGACTGAACATCAGAATGCAGAATCTTATAAGAGGTACATGATTCTACTATCTTACTATCTTTCTATCATATCTTACTAATTTAATTCATTCTTACAGGTATGACAGGAATGCAGACCTGAAAACAAAGGCAGCTATGTCCATTGTTAGTGAGCCATTCAAAACTGATGGTAGTCAAAGGATGTTTGATGATGTCTATTCTGATGTATTGAAGGAGTTTGATGCAAATCAAGTTTCTGGTACCTTTGATGTTGTTAGTGGACCTTCAAATTCTGTGAATATTAAGATAGCAGGTAATAAATGAAATTGATATTAGCTTTTAAGTTTTCAGTGTTTTAAATTTACTATTTTTTTAGCAGGTGATTCTGTAAAGGATGTAATTGGAGTTGGAAAGGAAATAGCTTCAATTGGAAATGTAGCTGCAGTTGGAAGCGAATTAGATGATACCTTTTTCGACACAGTTTCTCTTGAAGAGATAGCTGGCGACAATCCACGTTTGAGGAAGGCATTCAATCTGAATGTTGAATCAGGATCTAGCTGTATAACAGGTGGAACTTTTAACAATTGTATCATTGTATCTGGTGGTAGCAGCTCGCTTGATGTGTGTGAACTTGTGAAGAGAATGACTAAAAATGCAAATCTGTGATGATAAGATTTGAGTTTTATCTGGATCTTAAGGATCTATAAACTGTAATTTTGTCTTTTTGAATACAATGGTTTTTACCAGACTCTAAAGTATTGTAAATTTTTTACTGGCAATTCTAAAGTTTTTACTCTTCATTCTGAATTTATTACTCTTCATTCTAAATTTTTTGCTGTTGATTCTGAAACTCCAGAAAGAACAGTAGTACAACTTGTGTGTTAAAATTAACAAGATGCAAAATGCATCAGAGGGTTTCCCGCAACAAATTTGCAACAAAGGCGGAGCTCCAGTTGTGTTTCTGTTACAACTACAAGTTATCCAAGGGAAAATGT
>JAANSK020258785.1:0-12555 GCA_011763485.2 Isoetes engelmannii | reverse complement strand
TACAAAAATGCCAGTCGTAGTCATACACTTTTTACCATAAAGATCATCAGAGTGAGTAGTTTACAATGCAAAAGTAAATCGGTTTGCAGTATGTTTTTATATCTGGAAGTCATTGATAAAGCCAATTTGTCTTATTCCAGCGGACAATGTCTGGGAATGCAATCACGCATATCAACCTTGTTGATTTGGCGGGTAAGGATTCACAAGTGATGAAAGCTCCAATAGCATTATATGGTGTAGAAAACTGGTGGTGTAGAAAACTGAAGAGAGAACATGTTTAAAACAACTGAAAATGCTGTTTGAAGTTGTGAATTTCTTATTTTGGCGCATGAGATAGGAGCTTATTCATTCCCTGTTGCATAACAGGCAGCGAGAAGTTGCAGCAAACTATACCTGCTGATAGACGGGATGAGTCAAGGCACATCAATAGATCTCTCACTTTACTAAATGAGGTAGACTTTTGGTTAAATAGCAGGAAAAGGCGGAACTACTCACCATATCTGTGGGCTCTTCTAGGTTATTTTAAGTCTCTCAAAAAGGAACTTTGTTTCCTACCGGAATTCCGCATTGACCTGGCTGTTAAAAGACTCTCTTGGTGGTAACAGCAAGACTTTTCTAGTGGCAAGCATCTCGCCTGCTGAGCAGGTAACGACTCTGTACGTTTTGATAGTTGTTGGGTAAAGTCTAATATATGCTGGGACTTGTACAGGACTTCCACGAGAGCATAAGCACGCTACGGTATGCAAGCAAAGCCAACAGGATAGAAAGCATACTCACAGTCAATGACGAATCAAAGAAGAAGCTCATATGCAAAGTGAACGAAGAACTTCACACCCTGAATTGCCTTGTTACATCGCTAAAAGATAATATAGCTGGTCGGAGAGAGTAGAAACTGGGCTCCTCCACTGATTGTATGTTATAACCTGTAAAGTGTATCTGTATCTTGCTGCCAATCAAATTCATATTAAAAATTCATCTTATTCTTATAGGTAAACATGTCACCTTTTAAGTTGTTTTATATTTGAAATGTTGCTCATCATAGGTTGATTTAAACTAGTCGTATGTTTATGTGTTTTCTATAGAGTTTCAATATAACGGAGTTGGTATCTTTTATGACTTGTGCCAAAGCGGTTGTGGTTGTGTCCCCTTGGTGTAACCTCTCCTTGTGTGGTTCCAACAAATTACATTTCATAGCCTAGTGTGCGGTGTGCCATTCTTGACCTATGGCAACGGCTTGCTAAGCCAAAAGACCCATTGGACCAGCTTAGAAGGTTGGCATCTAAGATCACTTTCTACATTTCCTCATTGTTTGGCATATAAGATCACTTTCTACATTTCCTCATTGTCCCTCCAACGACGCTTGAGCGCTTCATCTCCTTTATCGACTTAAGATTTTAGGCATAAATAATCTCACACCAGTCATCTCTAAAATAAAGTTACAATATTCATTATTTCGTCCAAGGATTTTGTTCAAATACTTCATCTGTAAATGTGAATCCCATCATCTAATAAAAGCTTTTTGTATGAGGGTTTCCATTCCTGTCGTACGTTGCCTCTTTATAGCCAATTGTCTTTTGAACACATGGGGGCCTGAAGAGTTTGTCTGTTCTTCCAGGCCCAAAATCCTATCTTTGTTACCCTCAACTGTTGCTTTGAGTTGCCTCTAATATCCTATGTATGCCTGGTCTGCTGCTGTATCACGACCACTGTCATCATGTTGCTGAGCCGAGTTTGCCGACTGAGTCAATTGCAATAGTCAAGTAAAGATGGTTTATGAATTGTTCAATTACCTCTATACTTGGTTGTTAGAACCAAAGTGTCCTGAAAATGCTTTTCTTTTCCTTGGGCATCTATGAGAATGGCAACCCTGAACATTGTCAATTGATCAGATTACTTCTGTCGGGATTATCCATTCTCCAAATTCGATATAGAAAATGCAGTTTATATCTGCACGCATGCATGCAATAAATTAGATTCCTTACATTCAACTTATTCGACTTATGCATGATATCATTTGTAAATTGAAATCAACAATTTGCGTGTGCGCCTCAATTGCAAGACCAGCTTCCTTCCTATTATGTGTTATTTTCTTCCTTCCTAGCCACCTTCTGGCCCTAAAATATATTGTACATATTCACGAAATTAGAAGTCCAACTAAATGTGCTCAATGAGAGAGATAATATAAGAGTCCAACTAACAATCCCACTACCAAACGACTACACCACCACACCAAAATAATTGCTTCTATAGCTAACTCCTTTGAAAAGAAAGGTGATTGTTTAGAATGGAGGAGATCGCACCTAACTTAAAATAGCAAGTGCTTCGAAACCCTAGCAGAATCATGAAAAAGCAACAATAAGAAAAGCTAGTAAACACTCCTCCTGCAATGGCATTTTTAACCCGAAAGTCGTCCTTCCTCACAACAACCTTTGATTAGATCCCACGAGGGATCAACTTGAGCCAAAGTGTTGAAGAACATTGATCTGCACTTTGAGTATTATTAAGAGTGGTGGTATTAGGTGCGTGTCTCGTACCAGTTGAATTTGTAATTGCAATTAAATAGATAAATAATCCGTCTATTTAACGTCATGCCACTAGGCAGCCACACTCTGGGAGGATATATTTTGCAAGCAGTTTAACTAGATGCCATTCTTTTCTTCATTCGACATCTTGGTATGTATACTGCATACATAAACCCCTTTTTATTTTATGTGGAGTAAAACTAGGCGACAATAACACAAATTCTAGCTGAAGTTGTGCTTTTGGATCCGACGTCAGCAGACATGAGAGCGCAGACAGAAAAAGAGGCCAGATCGGGGTCAATTTAGAGATTGAGATCGGCCAGCATCTGCAGAATGGTGGAGGATCTGGGAGCGGAAGCTAAGGAGGCTGCTCTCAGGGAAATAGCCAAGCTTCTGCCACTTCCCGAGTCTTTGCTTTCCATTTCTGCCATTCGTGCAGATTACGCTCTTCGTCAACAGGTACGCCCAATCTGCAAAGTCCTGAGAAGGAAATTAACATCTTCAATTCTATTAGAGAGGATTGCGATAGTCAAAACTGGGTAATTGAGTAGATTGCAATTTAAAACGTGAAAATGTGATATGCAATTTCTCAGAGCTATTTGGTCAAAATTTATTATTGTCAACATGGTTCTCATTAACAGCTGCTCCAATGTAATTACAATAATTCCCCATGGTATATATTATAATTTGATATATTTTGTAGAAGAAATGCAAAGAACATTAGCAAACTGTTTGACCATAAATGGAAAACTTTGAACGGTTTACTTTAGCGTCAAAGATAAGTTATACCTGATTTTTCGGTCATTATTTACAGGCCAATGATGCGCAACTGAGTGCCAGTGTTACTGCTCAGGTATTTTTATTTTTACATGCCCAATCTTGTTGAAGATTATGCCATCTATACTTTGTTGCCTCTGCAGAAAAATGTTTCTATGCATAACGTATTCTTTTGAGTTCCTTATGCTTTATTTTCTCCGTCATTTGAAGGAGAGAAAATATAAACATGAATTCTTCGTTATTTGTCACTAATAATACTGCATTTTCTTATCTCGCCGTGTCAAATATTTAAAGCTGCTCCCTGTTGAATTTTAAAGAAGTACCTCAAAGGCTTACATATTTCCTTACTGAAGCTCTAAAAGAGGATGTCACTTGAATACAATATGTCTCTACTATAGCTACCCAACTTCCTGTCAGTGAATTGGTACGAATACATGTTTGGGCCATGCGGTGGACCATGTCAGTTAGGAACGAAGACATGCTTTTCAGACCATCTAAAACTTTTTCTATAAGGAGCTTAGTCAGATAGAAACAAAGACATGCTTTCAGACCATCTAAAACTTTTCTTATAAGGAGCTTAATACCTGGCAACTTCTCACAATATTTCCCAAGACTCATCTTTATGATTGTCCTGATTGAAGCATGAGATGCTTGATTTTCTGCTGCAAGAATTAGTTTCTCCCATCAATTGCTAAGAACGTTTCAAATGCTTGCAAGATAGATTCTTTCTTGGAAAGTACAATATGCTTTTATGGCTGATGAGTGCTGTAAGACTCAATGGCAATATCATGTTATACAGAAGCAGCGAATGCCTTGGTTGGTGCAATAGATTCCCTGCCAGAAAAAGCTTTGTTGCACATAAATGTTTATTTGAAAATACCTTGTAACTATGAGTATTGATGAGCTCCCATTATAGGAACTTGAATATTATATTAAAATTATGGAACGACAAAACTAGTGTCTGGTTAACATGGATGCTTCTGCTGGAGGAAAGGTGGAAACGTTTTAAAGCAGCATGGTTGAATTCAATTTAATCAAGGGGTTCAAGGATGTTTTATGTTAGTTCCAGTGTAGCTCAGGAAGTTCTCTATTTTCTTGATGGGGATTGTTGGAGCTTACTTAAAGATCTGGTTTGCAGGTTGAACAGGCAAAGTCTGGAATTGATGCGCTTGCATTATCTCAATCAACCATTTCCCATCTTCAGGAAAATTTTGCCGTAATAGATAAGTGCGTTCATGCTTCAAACGTTCCAGCATCTTTTGTGATTCTTTATTGCATTGTTGTCTAATATCTGGCTTGCGGGATCAGATTATGTGAAGAGTGTCAAACTTTGATAGAGCATCATGATCAAATCAAACTGCTTAGTAACGTGCGGAACAATTTAAATACAACATTGAAGGTTGTTCTTTGTACACTTTTAAGCATCATGTTAGTATGAATGACATTGACATATTCCATCGTTGCTTCAACATAGAGGACCTCATAGGATCTTATATATATTAACCTTTTACTAGTATAAACATTATCATCGTACCATCTCCTTGCAAATGAGGTTAAGGAGACCATACCACTTTCCTCTGGTGACTTCTTCTAGAGTCAGAGGATGAGAGTACTATCGCTGAAAGTCTGATTGACAAAAATGGGCTTATGTCTCTCCAAGGTAAAATTACTCGATTTGAATGCCGTGGTCGACGTTTGAATTCTGGCTACTTGAGTATTCTGCTAAAGCCTTCTCTCTGGGAAACTGAGGATGAACTGGCTGGGTAGTGAAGCTAGGACCCTTGCTGGCAGTGCTCTACCCCCGGGCTTCAATGCTGGATAGGTTCTTTTCATTTTCGCATGGCGTGCCCATTACCATCTATTCCAACACTTTTGTGTTGATGCCAATCTCCGTTGATGCTCATTGCAAGTGGGAAGTTGCGGTTTCATACATTATGGCAAAATTGGCTTACATTTGGTGCCCTTATTGTATGTCTGAGGCTCCCACTCTGACCAGGAAGATTCCTGCCAATCAGTAGGACGTATGGGAACTAGATTCAGGATACTCTTACAGTTCTAATGCTTTGAACTGTGTAGTCTATTGTGCACAAGGAATATAGAAAAGAGTACCATGTGTCTGTTTCCCCATTGCTTTCTAAATATTGCAGGCCCTTGTCTTGTAGAATTTGCTGTCTGAATCAGTATATGGTTGCATGCAGGATGCTGAAGGAATGATGTCCATCTCTGTAGAAGCTGCAGAAGCCCGGTCATCTCTTAGTGATGAGCGGGAGCTTGTAAGGACATTTGAGGTTAGGATATTCTTAACAGAGTTTTTATCTTCTTCTATGTAAAATTATCTGCTGCAAGATTGTCTAACTCGGACAGGTTTTGACTTTTTGGGAAAGTTTATTGGCTTCTATTTCTGAAAAATAAAAAACTACTGTTTCGTGTTTGGTTTGCAATATGGGTATTAGCCTTTTTCAAACAATTCCTGAATATCGGAGTTTCCAAATGCAGAGATTAACAGTCCTGGAAAGTAAAAGGCGTTTCGCACTTGCTACAGCATCCTCGCGGAAAGACGAAGCGAGGAAATTAAAGTACGTCTTTGGTGATTATACGCATATTTCTATCAACTTAATGACTTCATTTATTTGAGATTGCAGTGAGTACTTTGAGGAGGTCGATGAAACATGGGAGAAATTTGAGCAGACATTATGGGGACATATTAGGAACTTCTACAACCTTGCAAAGGAAAGGTAGGACATATCAATTCCCCAGAATTTTTTTTTAAATTATGTTCCTTTTGTGAATACTTGCGTAAGGTACTATAAACTAATATTTTCTTTTGAAGCTTTCCTTTAAACAAACTAAGAGGAAAGAATATATTTTTTTGCATGATATGTATATTTGTTCTGTCTGAATATTCTGTTTGGCATCTTATATGCATTATTGGTTTGCAGTCCTCAGACACTCGTGCGTGCCCTCAGGTATTTACATTTTGTGTTGCCTTAGACTCAATTTAGGTTAGTACAGAAGCTCTTTTCTAACTTCTAACTTCTGAGGGATAGATAATGAGAGCATTATGGTTATCAAGGACTTCGTATCGTGAAAATCACTAGTTCTCTGAGCTGTATACACAGGGTTGTTGAAATGCAGGAAATTTTGGATAAACAAGTAGCAGAACAAGCTGCTGAAGCTGAAGGAGGTGGGATGGCACTTCTAAACAATTCTAAGGAAGCAAAACGGTAAGTTAATGCATTGTATTGAACCCTTGGGAGCATACTTCAATCCTTCTTGTCTCCGCGTATGCTTTTTCCTCTAGGCTTTCAGCTACCACCCAACAATCTGTTTCTGGTGAACAACCAGCCGATAGGACAAAGGCAGATGGGAAACATTACAAAGATTGTTGCTATGAGGAGATAAGTAAGGTGGTGGAATCACGATTTGACAAACTCTTGACGACGGTTCGTTTTAATATACTCTGTCAGACCTTGGCTGTTGAGCTGATTTCATACTTATCATGTCCAGCTTATTGTCGAAGATCTTAAGGCTGCATTAGAGGAAGCTACACTAGTAGGTTCTTGAACTCAACTTGATCTTTTGTTATATGATCATCTAACTTCCTGATTATGCTCTAGATTGGAGCAGAATTGCCAGATATCTACGATTACGTTGCACCCTGCTTTCCACCACGGTAGCTTTATAAGATTCTATGGTTGGGAATCATTTTACTGCATGAATATGTTCGTCAGTCGTTTTGACAAGATTTGTGCCCCTGAGTTGGTTCCCGCAAATCAATAGTTGAGATTTAAATGCCTCGGGTGGTCTTGTGGTTACAGGTATGAGATTTTTCAACTCATGGTTCAACTCTATACTGAGCGTTTTATCCAGATGCTGAGGAAGCTTGCTGATAGTGCAAATGATTTGTCAAATATTGACATCTTAAAGGTCTTTTTATCAAAATAAATCTTTTCTTATGGCTATCTGTTATCTGAAAGTGATCTATTCATGACCAGGTGACCAGTTGGGTCGTGCAATATCAGGATCAGCTAATTGGACTGGGAGTAGATGACTCTTTGGCACAAGTGTGCGCAGAAAGTGGGGCCATGGACCCTTTGATGAATGCTTATGTTGATCGCATGCAAGCTACAATGCAGGTAAAAATGGGTTTAAGTGTCTATAAGTTCCTTTTACAGAAACGCAAATTGTTTGGATTCTCTTCCCTCAGCCCTCCCCTTCCTTCCCCCTTGTTCCACTGAAATGGAGCTGATAATGAAGGACAGAAGGCACTATCAGGAAAGAATCAAAGAGGCAAGAATTAAATGCATCAACAGTCTTCTTGCAAGAAGATTACCTTTCTGCCAGATTGGCATTACATGCATTTATCGAAAACATTTGTATCTTGGGCCTAGGGAATTTCCTTGAAGCAGGAGCAATATTGCTCAGTTGTCATTGCATCTACTAGTTACAGAAAATAATATTCAAGGAAGTTATCCGCAACTGGTCAAGCAAATGAAGGCATCTGAAGTATTTGTATATGTATACCGATCCCTCATCCGTCATGGGGCCTAGCATGATTGAGTCATTGCAATTCTCTCTGGACAATTTCAATTTCCCTTTGTAACAACATCTTCCACATAGCCAGCTTGACATTCTTATGACCCCATTGAACTACATGTTCTCTACTTTCACTTTGGAGAGATTCATTTTGCGTATCCATTTGCTTAATACATGTTTGGATTTACAGAAATGGTATACAAATATCTTGGAGGCAGACAAAGTTCAGCCACCCAAGAAAACTGAAGATGGAAAGCTATGGACACCTGCTGCTGTTGATTTGTTTCGAATTTTGGGGGAACAAGTTCATGTTGTGCAAGAGAATAGCACAGATGTAATGCTTTATCGTGTAGCCCTTGCTGTGATACAGGTTTGTGAATCGTTTGCTGTATTCTGAGCATAATTAGATATATATCTTTTATATGTTGTTAGTTGGTGTATGCATGTATGCACTACTTAAGCTTGAAAGCTGTTAGAACTAGAAGTTGCATCAGGTGCAAGGAGTTGCATTCCCATGTTCGTTTGCTGTTCTTTTTATGATATACACTTCTATTGAAGTTTAGGTAATGAGAGATTTTCAAGCTGCTGAGAAGACACGGTTAGAGGAACCAGTTACGGAAATGGGCCTAGAAGCCATATGTGCCATGGTACGATACTTATCATTTTATCTTCTTCGATTTATCTTCACCTAGATTACTATCTATTATGCAAAACAAGTTTACAAAAATACATTTCATTCAAGGCAAAGACGGCCCCAACATATCCACCCTAGATTTTAACCCCGGCCACAACCAAGGGCACTGCTTCAGCCCAAAAAATACTATAAGTAGTTACTGACTTCAACCACATAACCATATACAGTTGCATAGACAACAAAGCGCTTCTTTTATTAAGCACATCAATTTTCTATAATATCAGCACTACAAATCACATCTTTTGATTACAAGATAATATGATGTGCTTGGGTTACGGATAAAATGTAGGGGAAGGGAATATGATAGAGTTGTTATAGAGTAGCATACGATCTAGATTAAAATTCTTGAAACTCGAGGGATTGCAAACTATTGATTGAAGTGGCAAAAACAAGCTTCATAAAGATTGTCTATTGTGCCATGATTTTTAAAGGAACAAAATATGCGTATTATCGATCCATGTAAAACATTGATAGTTTTAGCCATTTCTATGTGAAGCTGATGTAAGAGCAGTCATTAGGTTGCCCTTATCATAGAGATAGGCTGATTTGGGTGTATTGTATGAAGTAAGGTCCATGAGGGATTGCAAACTATTGAAGTGGCACTAACAAGCTTCATAAAGATTGTCTATTGTGTCATGATTTTTAAAGGAACAAAATCTGCATATTATCGATCCATGTAAAACATTGATAGTTTTAGCCATTTCTATGTGAAGCTGATGTAAGAGCAGTCATTAGGTTGCCCTTGTCATAGAGATAGGCTGATTTGGGTGTATTGTATGAAGGAAGGTCCATAAGGTATAGCAGAGGATTTGCCTACCCTCAATGAACTTCAAGGCTAAGAGAGGTGCCTGTATCATCTACTAGTGGGTGAATCTTCATTGGAATAGCTGCAAATTCAGCTTATACCATCTTGTTGAACATGGCTTTTCTGCCAGTCTTCTTTCAGTTAGGGCACTAAGGTTGTATGGTCTTGATGTGCCCTCTAGATGTGCCCTCTACAATGAAGATCGAAGAATAAATCCATGTTCAGCGCCATCAGGTGTCAGTTTTTGGCCTATTCCATAATTTGACCTATATTGAGACTGGTTAAACATTCTACTCCCTAGATTTTGGATCTGGGTGTCTAATTCAAAATAAGAGAAATTATTTAAACCAAAAGGAAGCTTAATTAATTAGAACTATGGAATAGTTAAACTGAATTAGTCAGGGATAAATCTAGTTACCGAAAACAGTTTTCGCCCTCTTTTTGCCGTTTTCTTATTTTTGCCCCTTAGCCATTTTCAAAAGCCAAATGCCACTAAAAACCTCAGACCAAAAATGCTGACATGGCGTTTTTGGGGCTATTTTCGGTAAGACAAACTGGGGCAAAATTAAGTAAAAATTAGGTCAAATTTGGGTTAAAATTCTGAATTTATTCTTCTAAGTAAGATGGATTTATATTATGTGTTGTATAGGTAAAAAAATATAGCATCTTTTAGATTCTACTGTTCTAAGTATAACAGATTTACATTATGAGTGCATATTCATAAATGTATTCTTTTCTGGTCCTTTTCAAGCACTTGCCATTTTTTTGGTCGTTCATCAACTTTAGGCCACAATTTTCCATCATGTGATAAGGTGTAAAATTGAGGGGTGAACCTCCATTCAATAAGAATTGAGTCACTACAGTCCTTGTATGTTCAATACCTGCCGAATATTATCTTCAATGATTGGAATGTCTTTATTGCAGATAAATAATAATATTAGATGCTATGACCTTGCGGTGGAGCTAAGCAGTAACGTTATGGATGCACTAGCTCCATATTATGCAGAGCAGGTATTTGCTACTTTCTCAAAGAAGAAACTTAAAGCTTGGCTGCTTCAGCAACACCTTTGCGTGACATTATGGTTGATTCAGTCAGTTACATTTTTGTACCAAGGGAGCATGTCCTGGAAAATCTCTCCCGAGGATGTTGTAGTTAGATCTGTCTCAAGAGCTTATTTGTGGTAGTTTGAGACTTATGTCATTACATACATGGCTTACGGTTATAAGACAGTAACTGGCTTATTGCGTTATCAACCCAAAAAGTTCTTAAGAAATATGTATGTCCAAAAGGATGTCAACAATAGGAAGATGTGATCAGAACAAGGATGGGACATAATTGACCTTGAGGGGAAAGACATTTATCACAACTTATATTGGTTTCGTCTATACAAACAAGAGAAAACTATCAGAGCTGGTGTATCTACTTTTTGAGCTATAGCTGTTTTCCATTCGCTAGGACAGCATTAACATAGTCTGTCAGAATGTATCATTACTGTTAGTAAATACCAGTTATTTGTACTAAATGTAAGTTGGAAAAATATTTCAGGTGAACTTTGAAGATACTTGTAAAGGCTTTTTGGAAATAGCAAAGGTAATTTTGCTATATTATCATTTTTTGCTTTCTTTTGAAGTGAAAGAGTTGCTGAATTATGACAATACTATTAAATGCACTTCCTTGGTAGGCAATCTCTAAGCTGAATGAATTAAACAAAATTGGAAATTCTAACAACCATATGATTTATTTGTGATGCTTAAATCTGCTTTCCAAAATTCTATGCTATGGCTTTAATGCAAGAAGATAAAGAGCCTTGACTTTGGAACAAAGGCTAAATGTGTTGTTTTGACTGTTGCAACCTTATGCATTAACTCTCTTGCCATTTCAGGAAGCAGTACAACAGACTGTTAGTGTCATATTCGAAGATCCTGGAGTAAAGGATTTGCTTGTGAAGATATATCAAAAAGGTTGATACTGCTAGCTTTTGCTACTGTGAAGAAGATATTATTCAGGAATTTTGTTAACAGGGGATTCTGGTGGACATAAGTGCTCATAAGACCTATACATGGGAAAATTTATGTAGAAAATGACCAATGTAGCGATGCTCTCTGGATCCATATGTTCTTTCCCAGCCATAGTATAGGTAGCCAAAGAGTCATACAACATATTTTTTGTGATTCTGTCTATTGTAGGTTTAGGTCATCTGTCAAAGTAGATGGTAAGATGAACATGTGTGTCCATGTTTCTTTGTACTACTCCGAACATGCTCCGATGCAGTAGGTGTCTTGCACACTCTCTTGTATAGGATGTAAGGAAAGAAAGTAAAAAGGTTTGTTAAAGGCGATTGAAGACATCTGCCCATTAGGTTGTTCGGGAGTGTGAATCAACCTGATAATTATGCCGATGATCAATAGTAAACATCAAGGCTTCTTTTCGAAAGATAGATTTGCAAACAGGTTCTATATCAAGCACCCTTTTTATCTTTAGATACACTAGGAAGCTAATTTTAGAAGTTTGGATGACCAAAGCTACATCTTGAGGATCAGAACTCACCAGACCCGCCCCTAATTTAGTTGTAGAGTGGCTTGTTTTCTGTTAGCGTTAAAGAATAGGAAATGGAATTTATAAAGGTTTTATTAAAGTGTCGTCTGTTGTTTTATTTTACTGTCACGGAAATCCTATATCAGTAGAACCAGTTTACACCCGTCTAGTGCTTCTGCCTTTGTACCAACATGTGTTTTGAAGGTGTCTTTACTTGCCATATCTAAAGAACTTCTTGACCAGATTGGTATGAGTGCCTTGTCACCGAATATTTAGTAGCAACATTTGGCGATTACTTTGAAGATGTAAAGATGTGAGTAACATGTTCCAACTTGATGCCAGCTTCACCTTATTTTATTTATTTACCTTTTCTTTACTTTCTGTGTTTTCAAATTTAGCTACATTGAAGAAAGGTTATTTCGAAGGTTTGTTGAGGCTTGCTTGGAAGAGACAATAGTTGTCTACATAGACCACCTTCTAACTCAGGTTTGGGCTTGGATTTACTATAGGCATGATCATTACATGGTGCCATAACATTTTGAGTTCCTGCTTCCAGAAAAATTACATTAAAAAGCAGATGCTGGAAAGGATGAAGTTGGATGAGGAATTAATCGTGGAATTCTTTAATGATTACATTACTCCTGCAGTAAGTAATTGACCACCATATCTGCTGCCACTGAGGTTT